>VXCM01006193.1:1672-36213 GCA_014773175.1 Lucifuga dentata
CCCCCCCCCCCCCCCAACCAAAAAACAAAAAAAAAGAATGATAGAAAAAAGATGATAGAAAAATGACAGACAAAATGTATGTCTCCACCAGGGAATATAGTCCCAAAAGAAGAGCTGCATTTATGGAAAAATTTAATCGACCATGTCTTCATAAGGCTGTGTAACTATTAGCAGGAGAAACATGGATTTTTAAGGTGGGTGTATTGCTTGAATATTTGATTTTGAAAGATTAAGTAATTTTGCAAAATATCAGGAACGTATAGTCCTTTAATTGTTGCAGTTACTGCTCGGTTTAGTTCAGTTTCACACAGGAAAAAAATCAAATCGAACCAAAATATACTCTGCAAAAGTCATGTGAGAACTCTCTCTCTGCTCATTGGTCAAAAATATCAGGGGGCGGGGAAAAGAAAATCAAAACAGGAAAAAGTTCAATAAGTCAGAAACTAATTATTTACACTGAGACAAATTCAGTTTTTTGTTCTCTGTTTCATCTGTAAACACATGCTGACACACGTCTGTTTCGATAGTGTGCATGTGTGTACTGTGTGTGTGTGTGGCTGAGTGCTGCTCCTCTGCTGATAGTCCTGTGACTGAACCCCCCTAGCCTCCTCATCATCTTCCTCAACCTCCTTCTTCATGAAAAACCCTCTGCCCTCACACACACACACACACACACACACACATATACATATACATATACACACACACACACACACACACACACACTTACATATATACTTTTCCGCACAAGGCAAAGAGAGAGATACCCATGTACGTATCAATGCATAATCACAAGTACACAAATACGCACAGATACACAAGAATGCTTACTGGAAAAAAACATATGCGCATCGCACACACAGACATGTTGTCTCACTCACACACACACACACACACGCACACATCCTGTCCCACGGTTCCACATCTGAGAGCAGAGAGCTTCTTTTTAAAAAGAAAGTCCTCTGGTCCAATTCCACAGAGATCACCAGCGCCGCTCACAAAAACATGATTTTTCTTACTGATGATTTTAGAGTTAAAAACATCAAATGAAAAATTCATTTGTGTGTTTGGGTGGGTTGATTGAGTGTGTGTGTGTGTGTGTATGTATGCAAGAAAAAATGGAATTGATGTATCCTTTCTGTGTCACTGCTAATGTTACATGTCGCTTGAACCTCCCGGGAACCGCTGGTACACACACACACACACACACACACAGTACAAACACTCAATATTTAGGAATCATACAAGACTGCACACACTCAGGTACAATTCTAATTATGTTACATGCACTCATGTATCTTACGTGCACACACACACACACACACACACACACATACATGCACACACAAACCAGCACCACTCACATCTCTGAAATGTGCTTTCTCTCTACAAAAATGTATAGATGCATACACTTGAAGCTAAAACACTCAGGTGGACAGTTAATTACTTACAACATATAATTAAACACACTTTACTCACATTTACAGTTATTACACACCAGTAAATGCACACGTGTAAAACATTGACACACACATACACACACCTCACACCATATGTGTCCTTGACATCAGGAGACAATTTTTTCCTCATTTCTAACACACAGAACTTTAAAGGCGGATTTAAAGGCGCATCACACACACTGTGCTAATGCGGAGGAGCAAAGGTTGACCTCAGGCTAGTGACTAATTAAAACTGTTCCAGAGAAATGAGGGAGGATTGAGAGGAGGAGAAAGAGGAGTAGTCAGGAATGAGATGGAAAAGAGGGAGAGAGACAAGTGAGACGAAGAGGAGGAGAAAAGGAAGGAAGGAAGGGAAGGAAAGAAAGAAAGAAAGAACGAGGACACAAGGACAGATGTAAAAAGGACACAAGGAAGGAAAGCAGGATAAAATTGAGGAAGGAAGGAAGGAAGGAAGGAAGGAAGGAAGCGTGTGATCCATGATGTGTGAATGGACATACAGATGATGACCTGGATGGCTGAGAATGGTGGTTGGAGACATTCAATCGATGTCTCGTGTGTGTGTGTGTGTGTGTGTGTGTGTGTGTAGTTTTATTTCCAATTTCTGTCTTTGTGATTTTGCATAGTTCCATCCCTTCATGCTTGCATGTGTGAGTACAGACGTACTAATAGTTGAGTGTGTGTACGAGCATGTGTGTGTGTGTGTGTGTGTGTGTTTATGATTGTGTTTGATGTATACCAAGCCAACCAAATGCAGGTTGCTATGCCTGGGTGAGGCAAAGTATGGAGAAAAAGGGGAGGAGAAGAGCAGAAGTAGTGTGTGTGTGTGTGTATATCTCAGGGTGGTGTGGGGTTAGATGGAGGGAGGAGTGAAAANGTGTGTGTGTGTGTGTGTGTGTGTATATCTCAGGGTGGTGTGGGGTTAGATGGAGGGAGGAGTGAAAAGCCTAGATTGAAGTTTGATCTGTTTGTTCTCTCCCCCTTGTCCCACTTACATGTCCCCACGGAGCCCAAGAAGGAGGCCTGGTGGGTGTGTGTGTGTGTGAGAAGCATGTGTGTGTTTGTATGAAGAGAAGCGACAAAGAGGGAAAAACAGACCCAAAGCAGATCAGGACGAACAGATAAACAGATGCAGACGGATTGAAATAGACAGATTGACAGTGAGACGGGGAGATAAGAGAGAGGACAGGCACAATCATAGATGACAGATGAGGAAGACAGGATTTAAAAAAAAAATGATACACACGTACACACACATTGATGGCATGAAGTGATTGACACAGGCCAACAGACATGCCTTTGGCTTACGAAAAGGATGAGTGGAATGACTGTGACGGAGGGGAAGAGAAAAGTGGGGAGAGACGGTGATCCTCAGCAGGTTACAAATCCAAACAGACAGGAAGGAGAGAAAAATGATAGACAGACAGACAGTCACTTCCTGTCTATATATGTTTGTGTTCTTACTTGCTCTTTTAAGGTATTTAGTCTGTTTTCTTTGGACAAGGGTTTTTCTGATTTGTTTGGCCAGGTCTGAACATACTAATAAAAAAGGTTTAAAAAAAAAAAAAAAAAAAAAAGTTTAAAAAATGGGGAAAAAGGAAAAAAAAGGGGAAAAAAAGAAAGAACAAAAGAAAGAAAAAAGGGGGAAAAGGGAAGAAAGAGAAAAAATTAATCATACTTGGGGAAAAAAGGGAAAAAATGGGAAAAAAAGAAAAAGGGAAAAAAGAAAAAAGGAAAAAAGAAAAAAGTAATCATACTTGGGGAGTGTGACCAAATGTAACGGAGTAAAAGTATATAAATATACTAAATATATGTATATAAATATACTCAAGTATGAGTTAAAAATATCCTGCAATAAAACTACTCAGTAAAGTACAATTTTTGTGAAAAAAAGTTACTTAAGTAAGTGAAATGGAGTAAATGGAACGTGTTACTATAGTAACTGTAGCGGCTGTGTGTCCGCCAGGCGCGTCTCGATGACACATTGCTGCATCGGCGCTCCGTTCCATGCGCTGATTAAAATAGAGGACATCGGAAGTTTGGGCAGCGAGGTGAGCAATGAGCAGATCGCTCTCTGTGGCAAAATATCGCTTAATATGTGAGCCCACCCTTAGATGACAGGAGAAGAATCGGGAAGTACAGCACAGAAACACCGCAATGGAAACAGGAATCACAAGGAATACCGCTTCAACACTACTTCAAAAACAAGTTGAATATTACTGTAACTCTCAATAATATCTAAAATTATGATGGTTGCAGGCTGAAACTGTCTTAATAGCTGCTCTCAAATATTGCATAATTGCTGCTAAACATTTTAAATATCCCAAATTAAGCAGGAAATAGTCTCCTGCAATTATACCTACATACATCCCGGATCTTAAACATACAATATATGACAGGGATTAGACCTCATACAGACCTGAAAAGGCTTTCTGATATTTTACATTATTTGCAGTGGCAAAATCAGATCCTCAAAGACTGTAGCAGCTGTGGTATCTTACATCAGAGGAAAAACAATGATGAATGTTTAATGCTTCTGGGCTGTGAAGTTCTGACAAAAAAGTCCTCCAACCCACGTCTTCGGTGCAATTTTATTATATCTATGCATGAAGAAGTGTAGGGACTGTAAGGAAAATGTCAGGGAATGGCTGCGGTCCGTGTCAGGGAATTTTTGATAAGCAGCAAAAAGTAAAATGCAAATGACCATGTTTCTGTCAGCCTGGTTGAAGAAGATAAATAACATTTCCTCACAGGCTTTCAAGAGCTGATATCTTTTTGGCAGGTAGTTATTATTTTTCCTGCTTTTATTTTCAAAGTGGAAATCAAGAAATTCACTTGAATATTCTAATGCAGCAACTCTCAATCTGAGTTTCGCGTACCATATTTCCCATCTCTCCCTGCTCTACCCTCACCTGATGAGCTAACTCAGGTGTGTGCTGCAGTGGTGTTCAGGGACCAGGATTAAAGGACCATACCACCATTTTGCATGTCTGAGCCTAATTTTTCAATTTTCGTACATGTAACGTTACTGACAATCATTTCCCAAAGGATACTACTGGAACAGTGTATTAAAAATGTTTTTCCTACCTTTCAGACCGCCATTGGTTTCAGTTCATTCTGGTACGCTATTAAAATCAACTTGTTGATACTGGAAACATTCTTGAGATAGGTATTCCATCATCGCCAACAAGACATGTATTCAGGGTTTTTTTTTAGAATTTACGTAATTTTAGCATTTAAGCTCAATAAAAAGTGCAGAGTGAATGTATGCCTCCACCGGGGAATATAGTCCCAAAAGAAGACCTGTGTTTATGGAAAAATTTTAACAACCGTGACTTCATAATTTTGCATAACTATTAGCAGGTGAAACATGGATTTTTAAGGTGGGTGTATCACTTGAATATTTGATTTTGAAAGATTAAGAGATTTTGCAAAATATCAGGAAAGCTGATACTACAGTTTTATCCTTTGGGAAATGATAGTCAGTAATGTAACATGTATGAAAATTGAATATATTAGGCTTATACATGCAAAATAGGTGGTATGGTCCTTTAAGAAATCATTGCTCAGAGGAAAATTTAATTACTAGAGCAGCATGTCATGTGAGAACTCGTAATCATTGGTCATTGGTCAGAAATATCAGGGGGCAGGAGAAAGAAAATCAAAAGAGGAAAAAGTTTACCATAATTAAATGACATGAAACAAAGACAGAATTGCAATTGCAATATTTTTTTGTCCATACAGTATACCAAGAAAACTATGGCAGCAGAAATTCTGAATTTGACTTCAAGACAACATCTGGAAAATTGCTTGTTGTTGTGTGTTGCTTCACATTATGTGAAGAAGCCTTCAGTCAGTTTCAGAGGAGAATGGAGCACATGTTGAGCAGATGCTAACGTGCTAACCTTCAACATATTAATCTGAAGTCGTGTTTGATGTGATACAAACTTTTCAAAGCATTTGGATTTACTAAACAAAGGTTCAGTTTATTTAACATTAGCCATCTCTGGTTCTAGATCGATAGATTGTGTGGTCGTTGGTTCAGAAAATCCTGTGTTCAGACCTGCTCAGACGAAATATATCAAGGGTAGAAAGGAATCATAGTGCAGTGGAACCAGATCAAACCATGTAGGTGTGAAAACTTAAACTGCAGCATATTGACACTGAAGTTCTTATTGTGGCGACTAATGCTAAATTTGTGTCATTAAAGGGGCATTCCACAGATTAAATTCTGTTTTTTGTTCTTTGGGAGCACTATTCAGCATGTGAAACAACAGCTTTTATTGTGAAATTGACTTTTTTTTTTTTAACCTTTATTTATCCAGGGTTAGTTCACTGAGCATCGAATGCCCTTTTGCAGGAACGCCCTGCTCACACACACACACACACACACACACACACACACACACACACTGTAAAACTGCCCAGTACAACCACAGACGTCTCTGCTGCCACTGAGCAGCTCCACTGGAGCATTTGGGGGTTAGGTGCCTTGCTCAAGGGCACCTNTCTCTGCTGCCACTGAGCAGCTCCACTGGAGCATTTGGGGGTTAGGTGCCTTGCTCAAGGGCACCTTGCTTGAGTGTTATTAACAATTATTACATGCTGACCGGACAGGTTTTATTGTTTGATGAGACATCAGACAGTTACGTGAACAGAATTGATCATGGCTATTCTCTGAAAAAGCAATAATCATTTTGGCATTAAACGTCCTTCAAAGTAATGTTTTTGAAGAAAAGATCATAGTTAAAAGTTGAGATCATTATCAGCGTTAAATTTTAATTTTCTGAAGTCTTCTTTATTTTGCCCTCATGCTCCGCCTCTATTTAGTTAAAAAAAAAAAAAATCAAAATCAAAAAACATGATAATGAGGGAGGGGCAGATGCTGCTAATTCAACTCTCCAACCATGATTTCTCCTGCCAGTTCAGGAATTGAACCAGCAACACTTTGGTCACAAACTCACTTCTCTAACCTTTAGGCTACCATGACCTCTGTGACATCATAAGGGTTACTCTGTATTGGTGTTGGCTTAACATGACAAACTGGGGGGTTGAATTTGCAAAAAAAGAATTCTAAGAGAGACCAGTGGCTTTTTAGATCTTTAGTTTTACAGTTTTTAGCACCTCCACATAAAGTCGGATTATCCTTAAATAATTCAACTAATACATTTTTGGTTTGTATCACAGGATTTCTTCAGCAGCAGAAGCTTTCTTTTCTTTTCTACCCCAAGTGAGTATAAAATCTTGACATTTACATTCAGCTTTTCTAGTACTTGGAAGGCTTCCCAGCTCCTGTTAGCGCTGCATTACTGCAGTAACTCTGTGGAAATTCAATTAATTCCACTATAACTTATTAATATGGGTACTTCATTTATATGACAGGGAAACTTTTTAATTTTTCCTCAACTTTTTTTTCTCATCATCCTTAACATTAAAGCTTCTTTATCTCTGTTTGCAGCTGCATTTATCCTCTTGTTCACTGAGCTATGCTGAGGTTATTTCTTTCTTCGCTGTTTCACTTCACAGCAGAATCTCATCTACTCCGCCTCAGTGGAGAGTTCACATCACTGATTCTTATTGAAGGGGAAATCGCACGGCTATTGCTGAGCGAGGTCGTTATTTGGATAATGACTAATCTGCTCCCGAGTTAATTCCATTCCTCTGATCCGACGTCCAGGTTGGAGTCAGAGGATGTGGCTAATGATGTGGGCTGCAGCGTGTCTGGGAATGCAGAATACGCATGTCGTCTGCCTGGAAACACACACACACACACACACACACACAGGCAGATTAGCACACTACACATTGAATTTTTCAGTGCACACATTAAATTTTTCCTAGACACTTGGAGAGATTCACTTTTAAGTCACTCACTTGCTCAGGAACTGAAAGGATGAGCTCTCTTTAATATCCACTGACACACTGATACATCTTTCCAATGAATCCTTAAAGGACCATACCGGCCGTTTTGCATGCTTGAGCCTAATATATTCAATTTTCATACATGTTATGTTACTGACAATCATTTTGCAAAAATCTCTTAATCTTTCAAAATCAAATATTGAAGTGATACACCCACCTTAAAAATCAATGTTTCTCCTGCTAATAGTTACACCAAATTATGAAGTCATGGTCGTTTAAATTTTTCAATAAATGCAGGTCTTCTTTTGGGACTATATTCCCTGGTGGAGGCATACATTCACTCCATGCTTTTTATTGCGCTTTAACGCTAAAATTACGAAACTTTGAAAAAACCTGAATACACGTCTTGTTCACAGTGATGGATTACCTATCCCAAGAACATTTCAAGTATCAACAAGTTGATTTTAATAGCGTACCAGAATGAGCTGAAACCAATGGCGGTCTGGAAGGTAGGAAAAACATTTTTAATTCACCGTTCCAGTAGTATGCTTTGGGAAATGATTGTCATAACCTTACATATGAAAATTCAATATATTAGGCTCAAACTTGCAAAAAGGTCGGTATGGTCCTTTAAAACTATGAATTTCAATTTTTCCTGTAATTTTACTCTTTAAAAATTTGTATGACCATATCAAATATACATACATACATATATATATTCTGTATCTACTTATTCCAGCACTTCATTGAGGTCATGATGTTTTGCAGCATTGCACCATTACATCAAACAGAAAAATCTAAACATGTTTTTTTCATTTTGAACACATTTTCATGTATTCCAGGAGGATGACATGTTTGGCATCTTTAGAAGCTTTGGGGTTTAGATTAGAATTTAAAATGAAGGTCTGAGATCTGTGAAGTTAATAACTTTAACTTCCTGTCATCAGAGGTGAAAAGTGACGTGAAAATATATTTAAATACTAGACTTTTAGTTTGTTGCATTGTAACTTTCACTTAATGAAGGAATTTTTCACCAACATCAATCACTGACAATCATAATCCCCGCTATAAGGCCGTCGTGGATAAAAATTCTTAAATTGTTTTTAAAAAAAAATGAAGCATGTCGACATCATTTACATTTATTAAATCAAGAAAATTTGTTCACAAAAGAATAAAATCGGTTTTAGAAGGCCAGCATTCAACTTCATTCCATCCCAGTCTGTAACACACACACACACACACACATACAAGCACACGCACACCCGCCTGCACACGCATGCAGATATCATGTGCATTGTCTACTTTTATCAAATGCAACATTCACAGTTTTGAAACCGCTCACTCATATACTCATTGAAATGCACTTATAACACACACACACACTCTCAAACACACAAACAGTTGCCATCCTCTTCTCACATGCCTTTTCTCTCCATACTCATTGGTGATGTTAACGTTAGCAGACATGTACAGTGTGCTTTAATAGCAGAGAGAGGGAGGTGTGTGTGTGTGTGTACAAGTGTACGTGTGTGAGGGCCTCCATGTGTGTGTGTAGCGGTGTCACTGCGTTGTGTTTGAAAGATTCACGTTGCTGAGTTTTTTTTCCTCCAACTTTATTCTGGTCTGGTCTGGTCAGATGAAGATAAAAAAATAAAAAAACACAGGCCTCAGCTCCAGCACACATAAACCACACGTTGGTCATAGCCAGGAAAGAGGAAAATTAACCATTAAACAATGAAAATATTTTACATGAAGGAAACAAAAGTACAATGAATAGATAAATACCTGGTCAGATGAAGATAAAAAAATAAAAAAACACAGGCCTCAGCTCCAGCACACATAAACCACTAAAAGAGAAGTAACACCAGACATAAATGAAATCATACTAGTAAAATAAATTGTAAAACATTTAGAATACAACATAATATAATAACAGAAAATGCCATAAACTGAGTTAACATAAAAAAACAAAGAAAATCAAACATCAAGACATAATAAATAATGATTTAACCAAATTAACTTGCCACAAAAAGAAACTCAACTTACCACGTTGGTCATAGCCAGGAAAGAGGAAAATTAACAGGGTGCACACCCCAAACAGCAGGGGCACCCCCAACCACACAGCTTCCCTGGCCATGCCCCAAAGTGTAATAGTAACAAAAAAAAGCAAGGGAAAGAAAAGGAACATGAATAATAAATAAATAAACTACGGCAGTGGAGATCAACCAAACCTCATTGCTCTGCTACATGTGCATACGTGTGTGTAGTTATACCGCTCTTAAAAACCAATTAACGCCACAGAGCAGCCTTCCCCCGCCTCAGATGAAGGGGTAAATTAAACATCGCCGAGACCAGATGGAAAGAAATAGGAGAAAGAGAGAGAGAGGTGTAGGAAAAAAAACAGAGAGAGGGAGAGAGAGATGGATGAATAATTGAAGACAGACAGAATCATAAAAAGTGGAGAAATAAAACTGAAATTAGAGATGAAATGAAATGAAAGAAAGCAGGAGTCAATTAGAGAGACGGAGAGAGCTGCAGGGGGAAGCAGATAGGAAGCGAGGGGAGGGATTGCTGTGTGTGTGTTTGTGCATAGTTTTTGTATGTGTGTGTGTCTCTTCTGCCTATTTTCCAGAAATGCCAAACTAACATAACCCAGTTGTTTGAAGTCCGCAGCAGCCATTGCGCTGATTAAACCACACTCTGCTTTATTAGACTGAATTTCAAGGCTTTTACACTGACATTCTCAAGAGTGTGTATGTGTGTGTGTGTGTGTGTGTGTGTGTGTGTGTGTGTGTGTGTGTGTGTGTATGAAAGAGACAGAGCAAGGACTAAGTGTGTGATCAGATGTCTTCTGTCTTTCTTTTAGTTTTGGACAGTGTAATTGAGTATATTTGTGAGTGTTTGTGCGCTTCAAAATGTGAGTACATCCGTATTTGCTGTGCAGTGTGTGTGTGTCCGCTAATTGTCCCTGCATGAGTTTTTCTGTGTGTTTGTATCTGTGTGTATGCTGTCTGCTTAAATTTTTGCAGCGCATGTGTGTGTAAGCGTGTGTGTAGCTACGTGTGTCTTTCGGTGTCTGCACAATGGTAATTGCCCCAGATGAGCTTTGTGTGTGTGTGTGTGTGTGTGTGTGCGCATGTGTGTGAGATTTCCAATAACTGCATGGTTTGCTCAGCATCTTCTCTGCGGTCGGCCTCACGCTGCTCCTGTGTTTTGCTGGAAGTGTGCGTGAGGGAAAATGAAAGCAGTGTGTGTAGAGCAGAGGGGATGCTGGGAAATCACCTAGCAACTATTTACAGCAGGGGTGTCAAACTCAGCCACAGAGGGGCCAAAATTAAAAGGTGGGTCCAAGTCGAGGGCCAAATAGAGTCAACCTTTATTGAAAACAGACTTAAATTGGCCTCGTTTTCATCAGAGGTTATGACAGATTATTCANCCTTTATTGAAAACAGACTTAAATTGGCCTCGTTTTCATCAGAGGTTATGACAGATTATTCATACATGAATATGAACTTTATTTTAACCGCCGCTGCTAAGACATCTTATAGAATTCAGAACAAACGAGAGGTATGTAATTTTTCTCAAGGGAAATCTAAAATCACTCTTTTTTTCATTAACAACACCAACAAACAAAATGAGAATAATATTTTAAATGTGATCATGTCTTCTTATGTTATATTCTTTAATTATGGCGACATCAGCTCTGCTAACAGGCTAACAGGCTAATTCCGCCTGTGCTGAAAGCCTGTTTTCAGAGTCCACATTTCGTTTAGCCATTTCTTCCACTGGCTAGCTTAAATGCTGCATTTGAGCGATCTCAGAAGTCGGATTTTTCTGATTTGGAAAAATGCGTTGGAACAACACTTTATTTATTTGTTTATTTGTCAGGGACAATGCTCATTTATCAGCAGTAAAACAGTAAACTGTAAATGAACCAGAGTTAGCCCAGAAGGCTAATTTTCATCTGCAGTCCCTGACCAGATGTTAAAAAAGGCACCTTAAAATCAGATACAAACAACATTAGTACATAACTTTAAAATATCTATAATATAATAATTTTTTTTTAAAGTTGAAGCCGGAGCTCCGATTGGGAAAAGTCCGACTTCCGAGGTAGCTCGAACACAGCAAACGTTCATTAAAAATGACTGGATGGGCATGGAGGGGAGGGGAGCACCGGTTGTTGCAGTGCATTCTGGGATTTGTAGTATTCATAATGTGCCCACTATATATTGGTGCCACTTATTATAGAAATTAGATATTATCTCGCGGGCCAGATATAATTGTACCACGGGCTGGATGTGGCCCGCGGGCCTTACTTTACTTACTTTACTTTATTTATTATACAGGAAAAGATTAAAAGTAACATCAATGTGCTACAGTTAAACTGGCCTGACTCAGTTCAAAAAAACTGGTTTACAGCAGGTTCCTGTTTCCTTCAGTTTGACATATATGATTTACAGCAAAACCTGAGCAGAACAAGCCAAGGCTGCATGGACAAAACTATATTGCTATATATACCAAAGTTTCTGTCCACAGAGACGTGCACAGAATTAAGGCTGAGGGGGTGGCGGCTTTCTAATACGTATTCTTTATGCAACACTTTCTTGCTTCATTTGGTCCCTAATGTTACATCAGGAGCTTCTCTCTGATCAGCCTAAGTGCCCCTCTGCTCAACAAAACAGCCCAAATACTTCTTATCAGAAAGTTTAGGCTCCATGAAATTAGTCCCTACCAATAAAATATTATTTGATGGATCATGGACCCTTACAATCATTCTATTATGGCACCATTACCCCCAAGTGCCCCTTTAGTCAACTCACATGTCCCTGAATGCCTCTCTGCTGTGCTCAAATGTCCCTGATGTTGGACCAAGTGTCAGTCCAAGAGTCTCCTGGCCAGCCCAGGTCTTTCTGGTCAGTCCAAGCCTCCCTAGAGTTAGTCCAACTGCCCTTATGTTGAGCCAAAACGACCCTCTGGTAAAGCCACATGTCCTTAAACGCCCCTTTGCTGTGCTCAAATGCCCCTGATGTTGGTCCAAGTGTCCCTCTGGTCAGCCTGAGTCGCCCCCTATAGGCAGGTCAGATACCCCTATGACCAGCCAAAATCCCCTCTGGTCAAACCTCTAAAGACCCTGATGTTGGCTCAAGTGTCTTTCTGGTCATCCCAAGTTTGTCAGGTCAAATACCCCTGACCCTCTAATCAACACAAATCCTGCTGTATTTGGTTCAAATGACCCTCTGGTGGACTCAAATGCATCCCCAGGTACCTCTTTGGTCGCCACACCAGTCGACCTCTGACCTCTGTCTGCTTCTGTGTCTCCCTGTCATTTTGTTTTTGTACTTTTTTGTCTAGCTGTGTCTTTTTCTGTCAGTTTCTCTCAGTCCTTGTCTTTTTTTTTTTTTTTTTTNTTTTTTTTTTTTTTTTTGCCTCTGGTCAGTTCAGTGCGTTGTGCTTAATGTGTATGTTTACTTTCAATCATCACAATATGCAAAGCAGCAGTAAACGCATCATCCTGCATGAATGATGCAGTCCTCCTCACAGCCAATCAGAAACAAATAGGTCACTGCATTCTGACCTTTGCTTGTGCTGCGGTCTGTGGAAATGAAACAAGAGGCTTTGTGATTGAGGACTCAGATTACTTTTTGGTAACTTTTGTGGTTAACTTTAGTTTTTTTGTTTTTTTAAATAGTTAAAAGTCCATTTAGAGCAGGGGTATTCAACTAAAATTCAGGGAGGTCCAGTTCCTCAACGATCTCCCCCTGTGGGTCTGAGATATTACAGATAACTATGATTCAGAAGGCTTCATGGAAAAAATATAAAATGTCGACTTCAACATTTTTGCTTTTCTTAGTTACAAGTATATTTTCAAACATGAACTTGATAATTTATCTTAAAACTGAAGTTCTCTTCAGTTCTCTAAAGCTTTTTATTTTAACTCCTGTACATTCTCATAAAAAGTTAACGTGCATACCTTTGGTAAAACTGAAGTATAAAACAGAAAAAATGAGGATAAAAATAAAAGCNAGTTAACGTGCATACCTTTGGTAAAACTGAAGTATAAAACAGAAAAAATGAGGATAAAAATAAAAGCGCTATTTAACGTTGCCAGTTTTTTATGATGCCACAGATTGAACAATCAAACATGAGTCTCATAGCATTTGATGCTATGAGACTTTATACGTCCACTCATCCTTCAACTCTCAGTTTTCGTGGTCAACTTTTCTGATCTTTAAGCCTTTTGGCAACTTTGTCGCGTGTTTGACTGCTAGCATGTCTGCTCAGCTAATTTTTAGAGCATGGTGAGTCTTAACATGATTGGACAAGAGGCTTCGGCCAGAATAACCATAGAGCCCCACGCTGTGCCTGCGGAAAATTCTCCTAACCTTAAAATATAAGTTCATATTAGATCACAAGAAAAGCTCAACGGTCCGGATAAAAGCCTCTCTGGGTCCGGATCTGGACCGGTGTCCGCTAGTTGGCGACTACTGATTTAGAGCGTTAAAAAACAGAAATATTAAAATAACACTAAATTAATTAATGCAATAGTGCAATTGGACACATCAACAAGGCAAGTTCATAAAGAAACTGCATCTTATTATATGTTTTATTCTCCATTTTAGTAGCCTCCTTATGTGATTTGAGCCAGCAAATGGAAAATCAGTTTATTCATTTTACTTTTTCTTTGTTTTCTAATGATTTCCAAATGCTTTCAATTTTCTCAGGCATCCGAAGACAAAAAAAAAAGAGAGAGAGAGGATGTCTACACTGTAAAATGTGACAAGTTGGTCTTTAAAAAATCTAGGAAACTGATATTGCCTTGAAAAAGGTAAGTAAATATAGTATAGTCTTTAGTTATGTTTACTTTATGTCTACTTGAACTTAAGACTATATGGTTATATTTATTTACCCTTTTCAAGGCTTTCTTTCTTTCAGTTTCTTAGATTTTTTTTAAAAGTAAGATCAATTTGTCACGTTTTACAGTGTAGAGAGTCTGAATCAGAGTGGTGACTTTCCAGTAATTTCATGGACTAATAATTGTCATAAAACCACGATGAAAGCCTATATGTGTTAAAAGCAAGACGTGTGATATGTATATAGGTCATGGGTCAACAGATATTTTCACACTTTATAAACTCTGAAACCACTTTTGACCTCTTGTGGAATGTGAAGAAAAAGAAAAAAACTACATGAGGAATTATTCAACAAGTGCTTTGTCCACAAAAACGTTTTCCACTTTCCTCAGTTCCAAAAGCGTTTTTTTTATTTTTTGTTTGTTGAAATGTTGGGGATTTTTTTATTAGAGATTTTTATTTATTTATTTTTCCACTTCAATTGCACTTTCAATAAATCATAAGTCACAAAAATGCTTGTACTGAAACGCTGCGATAAAGGATTTCATTATGTCTTTCTTTTTTCTCCTTTGGTTTTTCTTTTCAATGTGGATCTCTCTCTCTCTCTCTCACACACACACACATTCACTCTTTACTCTCACACAAACACCTTTTTTCACTCTCCCATCTACACTTTGCCCTTTGCTGCCTTTTCAAAAATGGCAAACATATGCACACGGCATACGCAACACAACAATGACAGATATGTATGCAGGCATGTGTGTAAACACGGACAATACTGGCACATTTAACACACACACAGACGCATCATGCTCTTTTTCCTGGTTGAGAGCAGTGTGTGTGTGTGTGTGTGTGCGTGCATGCATGTATGTGTGTGGATGAAATGGGAGCGATCTGTAGCCTGAAGGCAGAGCAGGAACATGAATACACACAGAGGGTCAGTGTGGCGGTTTATGGAGGGCGAGCGGCGTGAAGGGGCGGGGCCTCAGGATGTGGAGGTTTGGAGTTTAGGGTTACC
This sequence comes from Lucifuga dentata, assembly GCA_014773175.1. Taxonomy (NCBI): domain Eukaryota; kingdom Metazoa; phylum Chordata; class Actinopteri; order Ophidiiformes; family Bythitidae; genus Lucifuga; species Lucifuga dentata. The sequence continues at coordinate 16,861 of VXCM01006193.1, forward strand.
AACTTAAACTTTACTTCTACATATGAATATGATGCTCTAGGATTTTAGGAGTTTGTACAGTATATGGTTTCTGGCGGCCATATTGGAGGTCTTCAGCTTAGGGAACAGTTGGCGCATCGATTCTTTAAGGAGACCAGAAGTTCTTATTATACAGACTGTAAGGTCAAAGTTCATTGCAAGCCACATTGTGCGACATCGGTCTAACAAACTTGGGTACGACATTGAGTTTTATGTGTGTAGCCTATACGTTGATAGGCTGCGATGCAAGTCAAAAGAAAATATGGCATCTTGTGCCTCATCCATCTGTGCCGCTGTTGTGGAAAATAATGAAGCTAAAGCTAAGCAAGAAGCTAACTTTGTCTTCTGTGTATCGAAAAGCTCCAAAGAAGAGGAGGAGGAGGAGGAGGAGGAGGAGGAACCCAGAACCTGTGATTCCTCCACTATTTCTCTCTGTGCTGCGTCCGTCTATGAGCGGACACAGTCGTATAAACACACTTTTTATGCTACAACTCCTCTTTTTTACATCCCACAAATTCCGTTTCACACTTTTCTCTTCAGTTTGGGTTGCTTTTGTTTTTCCCCCAAACTTTATTCATAATGGCGCTAACAGCATCATTTTGACCAGCGCATCATTTCACGCTGCATTCCTGTTGGTTGGTTAGTCGACAGGTTGTAGCAGCGTCCTAAATTTCTGACACTGTCGTCGCAGGCTGTCCCACTCCCACTTTCCCCTCTCCATGTCTGTTCCCTGCTGTCTGCGCAGAAAAAAATCTCGCTGTAAATCACAACTTTTATACCATATTTTTTCATTAACGACTCTTTTGGACAATAACGAGTTGGAAAATAGTGCTATGTTAGGAATATTAAGAATATTGAGATTAATATGTTTGGACATTAGGCTGTTATCTTTCTCATATCATTGGTTCATTAGAGAGAGAGAGAGAGAGAGAACCATAGAATTAACCCTCAGGTTAAAGATGCATGGATAGATGAAAAGGAAGATGGAGAAATAGAGTCTAGAGGGGGGNGAAGAAAAAGAGGGGGGAAGAGGAAGAAGAAGAAGGAGTGGAGTTTGAGAAGAAAAGAAAAGAACTGGGGTAAAGGACAGGAGAAGAGAGTAAGATGAGGAAAAAAGGAGGAAAGCAACAATATGGAAAGAGGGGAATGAAATAAAGAGATGGACAGGAGTAGTGGGAATGATGGATTAAAAGGACAAGAAAGAAGGGATGAGAGTGGAAGTAAAAGAAACTGATATAATTGAAAAAGGGGAAGTTATGATGCAAAGGGTAAGAAATGAAAAAAGATGTGGGAATAAGGAAAGTTAGATGAGGAGAGAGGATGGAAAAATAGAGAGAGGGAAGGGCAGAGAGAAAGGGATGAAAGGCAATATGAGGAAAAAGAAGGAAAGAGGAAGAGAGAGGAAAGTAAGGAAGGAGAAGAAAGAGCGAGCCCATGGGAGAGGAGACAGATCGGGAATTTGAAAGTGGAGGAGTGAGATTTGGAGAGAGAAGAGGTGGAGGGAGGAGAGGAGGAAGAGTAAAAAGANTGTGTGTGTGTGTGTGTGTGTGTGTGTGTGTGTGTGTGTGTGTGTGTGAGGAGGGGGGGATCCTGTAGGGTTAATTACATCTCTGTTCTCTGTCAGTGCAGCCTTCTCCTCCGCGATCTGAATCCTTGCTGCAGGGCTGACAGGCCACACACACACACACACACACGCGTGTACTCACATGGTGATAAACATGAAATATACATACATACATCCACACACACACACACATCCACATGAATATGCCAACACAGAAAATGAAGTCTCCATCTCCTCTCTCTCTCTCTCTCTCTCTCTCTCTCACACACACACACACATCACTCTGCAGCAGGGGAACATGTTCTGTATAGACTTCTACATAAAGAGGGTCCTTACTTGTAATAGCAGCTAATTTTGCATAAATCATGCGTGACGTGACCCACATGTAACTCACTCATGTCAGCATCATATCACATCCAGCAGATCCGTATCTTCTCTGCAGGAAACAGAGACAAAAACTCAGTATTTTGGCTTTTTGTTTGTAAAAAGTGAAAGAAAAAGACATGGATAGTAACATCACCGTCACTTTTCCTCTTCAGAGTTTTGGCAGCGAAAAAGACGTTTTGGCTCTTTTACTGTAGTTTATTTTTTATAGCATCTTATTATGAAAGAACACAATCATTTCCTAAATTTCATCATTTCCATAAATCACTTTATCTAGACACAGAATATCTTAACTTTGTTCATCTTCATTTTGTCGTTTAAACATTTTGTATTATAACTGTGTTGTACAAAGCATCGTCCAACATTTCCCAGAATGCCTTTTGCCATAACTTCAGTATGGTGTTCACACCGCGTACAGTTGTTTCTTCATTTATAAATGGACTTTTAGAAGCAATTTCTTTAAAGGACCATACCGGCCATTTTGTTTGAGTCTAATATATTAAATTTTCATACATGTAATGTTACTGACAACAATTTCCCAAAAGATAGTCCAAAAGAAGACCTACGTTTATCGAAAACTTTTAACAACCATGAGTTCATAAGGCTGCGTAACTATTAGCAGGCAAAACATTGATTTTTAAGGTGGGTGTATCGCTTGAATATTTGATTTTGAAAGATTAAGAGATTTTACAAAATATCAGGAAATATGGTTTTATCTTTGGGAAATGATTGTCAGTAACTTTACATATATGAAAATTTAATATATTAGGCGCAAACATGCAAAATGACTGGTATGGTCCTTTAAAGTAAGATACAGTTAAAATAAAGGAGCCTTCCGCACAAATAACAGGACAGGCTGTGTAATCCTGACAGATCAGGAGATGGTCCTGGTGTTTGGACGTTGTTGTTGCGTCTCGCTGCGACCTGCTTTATGAACCAGTTTTGCCTTAATTAGCTAATAGGATTGTTTTAACCATGAATAGCCCACAGGAAGACTAACACCAACTCTGTGGAAGCATGCGTGCATGTTTGCGTGTGTGAATGTGAGTTTCTGTGTGCGCCTGCATGTGTGCTCAGCTGTGAGACTCTGAGTTTGTTTGTGCATGCGTGTGTGTGTGTGTGAGAGCCCATTCATGCATGCTTAGCAGCGTAAATTGGGTGTGATTCAGTGTGCATGCGTTAAGGAACTTCTGTTTGTGTATGATTCAGTGTGTGTGTGTCCTCGTGCGCGTGTGTGTCATGTAAGGCGCTACTGCCTTGTTCTCTGCTTTAATTAACGCGCCCTCTCGTCAGACTTCCTCCTGCAGTATGAAACAATTTTACCTGATGCAAAAATTTGGAAAGAGAGTTGGGTTAGCACCTTGCCTCCTCACCTGACACATTATTTTTATGCGAGAGCATTAATGTATGCTTCTGCTACACTTATAGCGTTTATATCTGTTCATTTTAGTGGCGCCACACTAGCCAAAAGGCTTATTTTGCTGTAGGAAATGTGTGTGTAAGCAAAATCCTTTGTACTGCGCGATGAAAAAGAGCAGGCTGTATCACAGCTTGGCAGTAGTGTTCTCATTACACAAGCAGCCACTCACACATCCACACACACTTTCATTATAATATATGTCTACACAGAGACACACACAAGTCTCAGGAAAGTCCAGGGAAACCCTCAAAAAAGGGACAAGAAAGAGAGGAAACACAGGAAGGAGAAAAAGAGGAATAGAAAATATGTAAAGTTAGAATGATGAGCAAAAGGAGCAATGACAGAAATTACAGGAATCATCAACCAATGCATGTAAATACAGGCAGTTCAATTTAAAACTTTATTGTCCCGTAAGAGAAATCACACACAATAATCATAAAAACACAATAAATAAACAAAATAAATCGCAACAGCCACCGTACGGTCATGCATGAGTCAGAGCAGAGACTCTTACTGGATTCATTGCAGTAAAAGATGGCAGCTCATAACCAGGTCACAATGAAAGCGGCTGAAAATTGATTTCCTCTGCCTTTTGCTGTTCCAGTGTGGTGCGTTCGCTTCTCCCAGGAGCCTGCAGACCAGTCGGTGGTGCTGGGAGAACGGGTGGTGCTGTCCTGCCTGGTCTTCAACTACAGCGGCATCGTTCAGTGGACCAAGGATGGCCTGGCCCTCGGCGTTGGGGAGGGTCTGCGAGGTGAGGGTTGGAAAAACAACCTGACAGGTCCAACAATGTGTTTAGTGTGGAAGCCCGTTTCTGCCGCTTAAAAAAAAAAAAAAAAAANTTAAAAAAAAAAAAAAAAAAGAGTTCTGAGATTAAAGTCAGAATTCTGTGAAGAAAGTCAGAAATTCTGAGAAAAAAGTCACAATTCTGAGATTAAAATCAGAATTCTGAGTTTAATCTCAATACAAATGCTTTTTAAATTCTGACTTTAAAGTCAGAATTCTGAGATTAAAGTCAGAAATCTGAGAAAAAATCAGAAATTCTGAGAAAAATGTCACAATTCTGACACTTTAAAGTCAGAATTCTGTGAAAAAAGTCAGAATTCTGGCTGTCAGAATTCTGACTTTAATCTCAGAACTCTTTTTTTTTTTCGAGTNAAAAAGTCAGAATTCTGGCTGTCAGAATTCTGACTTTAATCTCAGAACTCTTTTTTTTTTTCGAGTGGCAGAAACGGGCTTCCATAGTTTAGATCAAAGTGAAGTGAAAAAGGGAAATAATTCAGTTACGGTTTCAGCTGTAACAGTAAGAACCCTGACAAAAGCTATTATGGCTGCAAAGTGTGGCTTTTTAGCATTAAGGGAATGAAAAACTGTACAGAGAGCAAGAGATTTAGGAGCCAAAAGGCACGGGAGTGACAATCAGGGCAGAAATGAGTCCAGTATATCATGCTGAATTACAGTTAATCCCTCACACTGCTGACAAAAGCAGACAGGCATTCACATTTACATTTTAAGCTGACATGTACATCCAGAGTGACTTACTGTCAGCGCTCCATGAAAAAGCGTCATTTCCAAGATGGGTAAACAACCAAAATGCAAAGTATGAGGGTCAAAGCTACAAGATAAGGAATGTCGCTTTTCTCTCCTCCATCTTTGGAACGATTGAACGTAACACAGAAGTGCAGAAATAAAAGCAAGATAAGCATGGAATAGAAATGCCGATTCTGATGATTTTATAGATTTTTTAATTGCTGATACTTCTTTATTTCCTTTGAAATAAAGAAGAATTTCTTTTTCCTATGAGACCAAACCTGATGCTGCATTCGGACGTTCCTTCTTAAGTGGTAAAGTCAAATATCTTAAAGTTTGTTGTTTGAAGCTGAATTTAAACGGCTGATATAACTGTAGGAAATGGAGGGGAATTTTCCACGATCCCAGAGTATAACAGATATGGCCAAACCGTGAGCAAGGTTAATGGAAAATATATCAATGCATCTTCCATTTTCCTGTAATGCCCCGTGAGTCGCAACATATCCAAACTGATAACAAGAGCATTATTTACATCCTGCAGAGGCTTTTTCATTAGCTGCTCTGGTGCCGGTGATATGTTTCCCGCTGATCAATGATCACCTGAACACAAATACTTTGTAAATGTGGCACAGTCACATGATATCTCCTGATTTTACGAGCTGAGGAGGGTCGCCTGAATGCTCCATTAAACAATTGACTGGTGCACAATGGATTATGGGATACTCAACGGATACCTCAGTCGTGTCCTCCAGACTCAGATGCAGCATTTCATGGCCACGTTTGGAGTTTTTTTTTAATTAGGACAGAACAGTTTTGTTCTCCATTTATGAATTTTGCACGGAAATGTCACATACTATTGGTTTTATAAGTAAAAATGTACCAAAAAATATATATTTTTAAATGTTACAGCCAGTATGTGCTTTAGCTCTAGTGTTAGCTCCAGTTAATAAATCATTAACACACACACACTTAAAGGGGATATAATGTATAGCGCTGCACCTACATGTGCAACCACCCACGCATCACACACATCACACACACACAGTCACACGGGTGATAATCTGACATGTGATGTGAATGTTGTGTTCAAGTCAATTTAATTCACAGGTTCAGTAAAGGTCAGTACATCTCTCTCTCTCTCTCTCTCTCTCTCTCTCTGTCCCTATCGGTCTGCCTTCTTGCCTTTATTTCCCTTCCCTCTGCCTTTCAAAATATAATTCTGCCATCGCTTATTTTATTACCACATATTTCTCGGATCCCCCATTGCCCTCTCTTTTCCTCTTTCTCTCATCCCCTTTTCCTCCCTTGCTCTTCTGCTCCCTCTTTCTCTCTGTCGATAATGCTCCCTTTGTCCTTGTAGCCTCTCGCAAGCCTGCACGGTTTCTGTGACAAACATACCAGCGCTTGATAAACATGTTGTCCTCTTTGTCTGTTTTTGTCTCTTCTTTTTTCCATCCATCATCGTCTCCCATCCATTTTTCATCCTCACGTTGCCTGTGCTTACTATTCCTTCCATCATTCTTTTTGTTCTTTATTTCCCTTGTTTATAACTTGCACATTAAGCCCTGTTGGAAAGAAGAAAACTCGTGAGTTGATTATATTTGCACCAACACCACCAGTACAAATTCTTCTAAAATACACACAAAAATGTTTAATATTGATGTTATTGATTATTGGGACTCCTTTTATTGGTGTTTTTGGCGTTTGACATGCAGCAAAAGAGGTTTGCTGCCTGTATATTTTTAATACAACTGTTGATGAGTGCGTAGGCGTGCAGATTGTGCAGTAAATTCTTACCTGCAGTACGCACACCCACACATGCAGGAGATCTGCATTCATTCACTGACTAAAACACACCATTTCTTCTTGCATCACACACATGTTGTAGGTGTGTGTGCACATATGTGATGCTGATGGAGCTGAAGCTGAAATACAGCTCAGCTCATGTGTGCGTTCATGTTTGTACGCGCTGATATGCAAATTAACCAGAAGCAACGCAGTATGTTGTCATTTATTCGAACACAGGTGACATGATACCACGGACACACACACACACACACACACACACTGTTGTCTCCCACTGACTTCCTGCAGGCGTCAGTAGTGGCAGTTCATTGTTCGTCCCCAACCTCATCATCTTCCTCCTTCTCCTTTTCCCCGAGGTGCTTTCACCTCTGTGGTTGCTATGCTGCGAGGTGCTGGAGTGGATGATGTAATCTCCACTAATACTTTTGTTCCCCAACGCCCCCCCAACNACACACACACACACCCCAGACCACCCACCCGCCTGCCTTTGCCATGTGAATCCATGATGTCATGTTAGGATTGGGCACAGAGGATCAATGAGTGCCCCCTAGTGGGACGTCACGCTCAGTTACGTCTTTGTCTGAGATGTTGGGTTCAAATTGAGATTTAAAAAAAAAAAAAAAAAANAAAAAAAAAAAAAAAAAAAAGGTTTGTTGGAATTGGAAACGTGCTGCTGTTAGTTTTGCCCTTTCTACAAGAATTGATGGTGTGTGTGTATACGTAGCGACGTTAGATCAATGTTTGTGTAAAGCTGTTTATCTGTATTCATGTCTTAATGCCGTTTTTGCATGTGATGCATGAATCTGTAGGTTCATGCATCAGGTCTTCAAAAGTCTAAAACAAATTCTATAACAGCTTTAGCATTTTCATATCAATGCACATTGCTGTTTGCTGCTGTGTGTTTGATTGATGCGGTGCTACCATGATTCAGTTCATTGCTTTTATATAAGTTGCATTAAAATGGAATAAAATGATCTGTTATCTGTCACACAGGAAGTGATGCGTATTATTTTCTGTTTCTGGCAGCATCCGCAGTAGGAATATTTTTGGAATGATAGATTATGAATTAATACAAATAGAAAATTTCCAGCAGCTTTTCTGTTATTTAGAGACATATTCAGTCAAGTTTCTTTATATTTTCCATTAGGGAATTCTGTTATTTTCCCAGAACAAATTTCTTGATTTGAAGACTGTAGATTAGCATCAGATGACAAAAAATATTTCTATTAAAACAATATTATTATAAATTTGAAGCCTCGTAACAGCAAATATAACAATATGTGAATAAAAATCGGCTGTAACAAAGTTCGTAACTGGGACTAAACTACAACTTTCCTTCCCTGTGGATTTTCTTTTTCATTCACTTTTCTTCTCTACACCTGGAAAAGGAAAGTTTAATTCCTCTCATATAAAAAGTCTTCACTCTGTTTCTAAAATAAAGATGATTTTGTCTTTAAATATAATGTCGTGAAGGAAAAGGTAATACGATGAGTCATAACTGTAATCGTGGCCTGTAATGTGCTTCTTCCTTCATGCCAGCAGTTTTAGAAGAGTAGGTCGTGTTTTCCAGGTGGTACACTATTTTTTAATTAAATTCCAAATGCTCACGTTCAGGACCTGCACAGAAACATTTTTATGATTCATGACTTACAGTTTAACTTCTACAGAAATTTGAACACTGTAGGTCAATGAATCCCACATGGGTTTCTAATGTCTCCTTTGATTTAACCACAAGCCTGGTGTGTGTGTGTGTGTGTGTGTGTGTGTTTCCCCCAGCTTGGCCGAGGTATCGTGTGCTGCGAGCTCTGGACATCGGCCAATACAACCTGGAGATCTCCAACGCTGAGCTGTCGGATGACTCTCTGTACGAGTGTCAGGCTACCGAGGCCGCCTTACGCTCCAGGAGGGCCAAACTCAACGTACTCAGTAAGTGTCTGGACGCAGTTTTGTCTGTTTAAACGAAACAGATACGAGGCTTGAAGGATCATTAATGAGCCTAACATTATCTGAGATGAGCAAGGACTGTAACGTAATACGGTAAGGTGGCCGTCCACTTTGGAAATTAACCATGTTTATCCCTGTTTTCAAAAGGTTGGATGAAAAAAGTGGCGTCAAAGCGAGGGGAGGGTGTTAACAGGAAGTCTGTGTGTCTTTGTAATCTTGATGGGATTAATCATATACGGGGATAACGGCACACAAAAGTGTTCACCCTCAAAAGTGTTCACGGCATAGCACGGGTTAAGAAGCGTGAACAGTGATGGAAGTAGCTATGTGAAGAAAAAAATGCATGAGAAAGAAAACTTTACCTATTTTCACACCTCAACACCTGGCCAGTTGCTGTAGGAAGTGGGCGGGACTTGTCGGCTTCAGAAAGTTACAGACTTTCTCCTCCAATTTGGCTGTTGGAAAAGGGGTTTCAGATGATCCAACTTGCATACTGAGGCATTGGACAAACAATACACCTACACACACATCAGCTGTCACTATGGCTGCTACTCATGATTGTGGCTTTGCACTAATTCAGCACCCATTGTACTCTTAGTGATCTGAGGCTTGTCTCAAACGATGACGTCATATCAGCTGTAGTGGATTTTTTTGGACTTTTTTTGGGATGAAATTCCTCCAGCATTGTTCGCAGAAGGATGCTGAATTAGATCCGAGTTACATCTTTCCATGCAAGATGTTTGGAACTGTACTTTGGGTATAATATAATAAATACAAATATGAAGCAAGATGTTGCTTTAAAAAAAAAAAAAAAAAAAAAAAAAAGCCAGTGACAAGTTAACCTGATTAAATAAAGGTTTAATTTAATGCTCGTTCTGTTTGATTTGCCCTTGATTGTGGAGTCATGATGGACAGAAAGGATAAAATAAGGTAGAGGAAAAGGTCAAACCATTAACTTTTGAAGATTCACTTTCCAGATCACCAGCATTACAAGCAAGAAAGTACAGAACTTAAAGGTCAAACATCCTTGGGAACACATCAGTATGTGTGTTTTTCTGCAGTTCCCCCTGAAGACCCGATCCTGGAGGGAGTCCCAGAGCTGCTGCTGATGGCTGGAACACCATACAACCTGACCTGCGTGACCCGCGGGGCCAAGCCTGCAGCACACATCCAGTGGACCAAGGATGGAGTCACCATGGAGGGAGCCTACCAGTCCACGGTGACTCACACACCCACACATGCAGAAAAAAAGCGCACACATGCATAGAGGGGGAAAAAAATCACACACAGTAAAACACACATAAAACCACACGGAGTTCCATCCCTTCATTCTCCACAAATACTTGTCCTGTGTGGGACTGTGGGGAGCTGGAACCCTAACCCAGGTTTACCGGGCGAGAAGCAGATACACCCACACTGATCACGTCTATCACAAGGCTGACATTCACAAACTCGTTCACACTCCCGTGCACTCCTTTACAGTTTCCAAGGCTGGATTTACTCTACAAGTCTTGATGCTCAATTCCGATTTTTTGCCTATATTCAATGTTTTGTTCAGCGTATTTACATTTTATTTTTTCAGTGCTCATATCTGATACCTGTATTTACACGGCTTTGACCTTTGACCTGTAGCAGCAGGATGCAGCTACGCATGCGGACATTTCTGAGACGCATGTAAACAAAATGCTTCAATGGATGAAAGAACTATTTAAAACAAGTTTAGGTTATAAACTTTAACATGCAGAGAGAAAAATCTGATATGTTGTGTGAGCGTTTATCTCTCCCATCAGGACACGTGTTTTCATAGGGCGATCATGGAGGAGAAGTGGGTGGAGTTTTGTTATAATCGATGCTGTTATCACACACCAACACATCTATTTGACATAAACAGCGTGTCTGATATATGTAGTAGGTCCTCCATTTCTGTTTACAGAGAGCGTCATCATATTGATCGCTTACATTATTCATACGCAGAAAAGGTAGAACATGAAATCTGAGTCAGAATGGGAAGGAAGTTCTGATCTGTGTATTTAGACAGCAGTCGCATCGGCAGATATCTGATACGTATCCGATTTATTTCCACATATTCAAGTGGCCTAAATCGGATCTGAGCATATCCAATTCCAGGTGGCTTTTTACCATTGACCTTATACTCGACTATAAGCTGATTTCAACTATAAGCCGACCTCCGATTTTGACCTGCAAATTTAGATTTTTAAAGAAACCCGTATATAAGCCGACCCCCTGATGTTGTTCCATCAATTTATTTGTTTAGTAAATTACCTGTGTTTCTGGGTATTGTCATAGTATTCCTCTGATTTTTTGAAAATAATCCACGTACCGATAAACATGATAATTATTTCAGCAGCTGATTACTGTAACTGACAGATCACGGCTTACTGGCTGCTGCAAAATGTGCTGAATAAGATGTTTAGTCAGGAAATATCAGGAAATACATCATGCTAAGGTATGATTTAAACTATTTTACATGGGTAGTGGTAATGGGTAGTATTTCCACCCCTGGAAATTTCCGTCTCTGGGATCCGGTTTGGATTACTCGTGTATAAGCCGACCCCCGATTTGCGTTGTTAAATTTGGTAAAAAAAAAAAAACTTGGCTTATACTCGAGTATAGTATACTGTACATCTCAGGAAGCATATCCCATGTGTCGCATGTGAGCAAAAAATCAGAATCAGGTAAATCCAGCCCAATTCACCTAACCTGCATGCCTTTGGACTGTGGGAGGAAAGCAGAACACTCAGGAGAAACCCACACAGACAAACTCCACAAAGGCCACAGTCAGAATCAGCAGGACCCTCTTGCTCTGGGGTTGCTGAGCCTCACAGCAACTCCTCCGGCTCTGTGCCACCCCCACACTGAAATAACATATGCATTCTCCTCAGAAACAGCTGATCTCACGATGTTTATCTATTTGAGTTTGCCATGAGCGCTGCAATGGGGAATTACAGTATGTCCGCTTCAGCCTGGGAGCACGGCTCTAGGAGATGTTGTACAGTATGCAGTCCAGAAAGGAAAGCAAACATCAGACAGACATGGCCGGCTTTGGCACACAGCGCTGCGATTCTCTATCTGCTCTATAGCGGCTAAGTTGATGCACGGTTGAAAACTCAGCAGATGGGGGTCACATTTTCCAAGAGCTTCTGCTGGCATTGATTTATTTGGATGCAAGTGCAGAGGCTGACCTACTAACCAGTGAGCAGAAACATTTTTTTGTGCCCTGAAATGGGGGGTAGACTTACGTGTGACCCAGTTAATGTGTATTTTAAAGGGAAGCAATGGTGAGGCACAAACATGCGTGAGGAGGTTGGTAAAATGATTCACTACTGTTTAAAGGACCATACCGGCTATTTTGCATGTTTAATATATTCAGTTTTCATACGTTAGGTTACTGACAACCATTTCCCAAAGGATAAAACTGTATTTCAGCTTTCTTGATAATTTGCAAAATCTCTTAATATTTCAAAATCAAATATTCAAGTGATATACCCACCTTAAAAATCCATGTTTCGCCTGCTAATAGTTATGCAGCTTTATGAAGTCATGGTCTTTAACATTTTTCGATAAACACAGGTCTTCTTTTGGGGCTATATTCCCCGGTATACATTCACTGTGCGCTTTTTATTGCGCTTGAATGCTAAAATTACAAAACTTTGGAAAAAAAAAAAAAGCTGAATACACGTCTTGTTGGTGGTGATGGATTACCTATCCCAAGAACGTTTCAAGTATTAACAAGTTGATTTTAATAGCGTACCAGAATGAACTGAAACCAGTGGCGGTCTGGAGGGTAGGAAAAAAATTTAATTCACCGTTCCAGTAATATGTTTGGGAAATGAATGTCAGTAACGTTACGTGTATGAAAATTGAATATATTTGGCTCAAACATGCAAAATGGCGGTATAGTCCTTTAAACCAAAATGTTGTCTTTTAGTATTTAATATTCAGAAGAAGCATCCTAATCTGTGGTTTTTGTAGATTTTAGTATCACGTGCAGAATATTGCACGTCCTAAAATAGACAATCAATGACCTGTGATCAATTAAATCTTAATCAGTGATTTGGGAACCCAAGCAGCAGCAATCATGGCTAGCATCTGCCCTTTTTTGTTCTAAGCTATACAATCTGCAAAAACAGCTGGAGAAATCTGAGAGTGCATATTTAGAATTGAGTGCAAAACAAAATTGCCTCCAAACCCGTTCTAATCTCATGAATCCACACATCTAAGCCATCCTCACCATCTCCTATCTCGTCTTACAAATTTAGCAGCACTTAAATTTGTCATGCACCTGTTTTGACATTAATAAACTCAAAACGGAGAATCTTACATTATTTAAAATGTCAAAGGATGAGATTCAAACAAAATGCAAAGATTGCTAAATGTCGTTGTACTTTGAAACAAAGTCGAATCGTGTCAAACTGACATTTATGGCAAAACTTGAACAGCAGCAGATCTTACCTGGATTGTGGCTCCGATTTAATGAGAAATCTGCAGTGTGAAAACAGCATTTACAGACGTGAACGCTCATAAGAAACTCTAACTCAAGCTGTGTCCGTGTTTTGATAAATCAGCCAGTAAATTGGAAACAGTTAACTCTTGGCTGAAATTTTGGAATCTAACTTTGGTGTTACCTGTTATGATACGCACTTATGGTATTTCTGTAAATTTTGTTTTACATTCGTCACCCAAATTCCATATGCATACACAGATACAGGAAATACTTTATGGACAACAGTGAATTTCCACTGTTTAATCTTGTCACGCAACTTGTGAAATACAGCAGGGTCCAAAAGTCTGAGACCACTGTGGAAATGCTGCTACTTTGCATTCTTTTTGAATTGAATACAAGATTTTTCATTACAAATGATCATATCATCTTAACAATTAGAGTGAAAAGTTGAATCTTTGAAAAATGTCCATGAAACCTGATGAGCCAAGTTATCCCATCATGATCTGACGACCTTCCAAAGAGCTTCTTGTGACATCAGACTTTGATTATTTTCACATTTACATGGAATACATCACGGATTATCGATGTGGTCTCAGACTTTTGGACCCCGCTGAACACTCACACATAACATCAAAAAAACACCAAACTGTATTCAGTGACACTTGTACTTGATTACAGTGACATATTATGCACATACACACAGACACACACACACACCCTTATTCTTGCCTCTACACATGAAATTATGCCTGTGCGTACACATGCAGACACATGCTTACATATGCACAGTCATGCTTTCATATGTACACATAATCACCAGCAAACACTGACTCACACACTCAAACTCAGACTTTTTTTTTATCTCATGCAGGCAGCTTGCATGCAGCATTCAACACACACACACTCATACATATTACATGGGGGCTCCTATGCTAACGTGTTACTGAGCGTGCATTTAGACCATGTGAATGCTGTGCACGCTTTCTTACCAGATCGTGAAATGTATTGTGAAACACTGCATCTCCAAAAAATTGTCTTTAAGATTACAGATTTTTTTTAATCTCTTTTTTTCAGCTTTTACTCATTATGCATTTTAAGCTCTTATGTTCAACATGACTGACGTCCTGTGACATTATAAAATAGAATTGCTTGAGAAAATTAAAAGATCACTTTGTGGATAGTTACTTTCCTCTAACTCCATTAAACATCTCAGTACGAGAATGGGACTGTCTATAAAATATGTCCTTTAAAGTCAGTTACTGAGGATTTCACCTTTAAACCTTTAATTTTTTTTTTTTTTTTTTTTTTTTTTAACCTCCTCCTGTCCTTTTCACATCATCTCTGGTTTAACACTTGTTTACCTCTGCAGAGGTACTGATGTTTGGTTGGTTGGACAACTTAACCCAATTTAAATAAAAGAAAGACTAGTTTTAGCTTTTTGCATTCTGTCCTCGTGATTTCTAAGTGCGAGGTGTAATTACTAAATTCCTTTTTCCTGAATCTTTTAATTCATGACAAATTCACTAGTATTGGTATAAGCCACATCCATTTCTGTTACGTAGCAGTTATTCCCTACTTCTCCTACAATTTTTATCCAGTTATTAAATTTGGTACATGACATATTTGGATGAGTAAACATGTATTTTTCTTATTTCTCTGATATTAAGTATTTACCTCTGAGTGCTTTGTAGTTTTATTTATTTCCCTCTCATGATGCACTAACTCTCCTACATCTCTCTCCATTCTTCTCCTCTTCTCCTCTGTTATTTTGCTTATGATTTTCCCCATTCACTACTTTTCCTCTTTTGTTCCCCTCCACCCTGCTCCTCCTCCTCCTTGATTTTTTTCTGTTGGCTCATCTTTCCAACTTCAAACCACTCTTTCCTCCACCCGCAACCCACCTTTCCTCTAACAGGAAGTGCTACCTGACAGAAAGAGGGTGACCACCAGGAGCTACCTGCCCATCACACCCCTTGACACCGACAGCGGCTGCAACTTCACCTGTGTGGCCAGTAACCCAGCTGTGCCCATGGGCAAACGAGCCACCGTCACCCTCAACGTCCATCGTATGTTGCTCTTTTCCTCTCTGTGAGAGTCAGAGTGTGTGTGTTTGTGTGTTTTGATTCAATCTTCAGCAAAAACACACTTTATAATTTTTATCAGCCATCCCAGAGTCACACCAGTGTTGATGCTGCGTTCAACAGACCTCGGAAATTGGATTTTTCCAACTTTTTACTTGGAAAAATCCGCTGGAACAGCACTTGAAGTCGGAGCTCCGGCTGGGAAACTCGCACTAAAATGATCTACCCTGACTTACTGAGTATGACGTCACTCAACATGGCAGCGCCGTGGAAGCAAGCTTTGTGAATGGAAATGATCAGCTAANTGACGTCACTCAACATGGCAGCGCCGTGGAAGCAAGCTTTGTGAATGGAAATGATCAGCTAAAAGGGGAATAAAGTATTTTTTCTTGTGTGAAATTGAAAGAAAAAGGTCAGAATATATCACCATGGTCACTATCTATTTCGTATAATAACTGTTTGTCATTGATACATAAGTATAAATAATTTCAGAATATTACTTCTCTGCACAAAGTTTAATACCCACTGTGATTAATATCATTGTAAAACAACACAACCAAACAGTCCTGTAGTCTAACTTTACTTTAGTTAGCATTTATTATGAAGTTTAATTAATTTTACAGTATTTATTGGTGTTCAGCTATGCTTTTTTGATTGCATTTGGCTGGAACGGTTTGAGGTTGGAAGTTTGACTTCCGAGATCTGTCGAACGCAGCATAAGATCAAACACATGCAGCAAAAAAGTGAAAAATTTCCTGTTATATGAATTCACAGCCACAATTCACCATGATAAGTGTTTGCCCTTCACATTGACACTGCCACCTGGGAAACCGTTGCTCTGGACCGTCCATGTATCTCGTTGTCTCTCCTTGTGCAGACCCTCCCACAGTGACTCTGTCCATCGAGCCTCGCTCTGTCCTGGAGGGTGAGAGAGTCTCCTTCACCTGNCCCACAGTGACTCTGTCCATCGAGCCTCGCTCTGTCCTGGAGGGTGAGAGAGTCTCCTTCACCTGCCAGGCTACGGCCAACCCTCCCATAATGGGCTACAGGTCCGTGCAACGGATGAAACACCATCAATCAATATTCTGTAATACTTTGTGTTCTTCTTTGGCTGCTCTGTGAGCAAAATTGGTAGACTGGATGTAGGTTAAAAGACTATACCAACCATTTTGCATGTTTGAGCCTAATATATTCGATTTTCATACATGTTACGTTGCTGACAATCATTTCCCAAAGGATAAAACTATATTTCAGCTTTCCTGATATTTTGCAAAATCTCTTAATCTTTCAAAATCAAATATTTAAGCGATACACCCACCTTAAAAATCCATGTTTCTCCTGCTAATAGTTACACAGCCTCATGAAGTCATGGTCCTTTAAATTTTTCGATAAACGCAGGTCTTCTTTTGGGACTATATTCCCCACTGGAGACATATAAAAATTATGTAACTTTGACAAAAAAAAAAACCTGAATACATGTTTGCTCATGATGATGGATTATTTATCCTAAGGTCTCATTTCACATTTCAAGTATTAGCAAGTTGATTTTAATAGCGTACCAGAATGAAATGAAACCAATGGAGTCTGGAAGGTAGGAAAAACATTTTTAATTCACCGTTCCAGTAGTATGCTTTGGGAAATGATTGTCAGTAACGTAACATGTATGAAACTTGAATATATTGGGCTCAAACATGCAAAATGGCAGGTATGGTCCTTTAAGTTGTGATGGATGGTTTGATGGCGTTGAGTGTTTGCTTTGCCTTCTTCAGTCGGCCATCAGGAGCCAGACTGCAGCTTTGGAAAAGCTCCCAAATTATGATTAATGTATTTATATTTCTAAAATTAAATACTGGGGTTTATCTTTAACAAACCTCGTATCACTGTGTTTCATAATCTGAGGTTTCAGACTCCTCCAGAGGTTGCTAGTTTGGGAAAACTGCCAGGTACTTAGGCACAAAGCCCATATACTGTGTATTAAAATGTCATCTAATGGCAGATGTATAGTTTGGTTTAATGCCCTTCATAGTATATCAGACAGTATGAAATGTGTGTGAGAGAAATTAAGAGAAATTGATTTCTTGATCTTTCAATAATTTCCTCAACTTTTATCATGGAGTCTGTATATCAGTTTTATGATTGTATATAAATATTACTCAGGTGGAAATCCAAGATCTGGATCATTCCAAAAATAGCCAATCAGAGGTTTTTTGTGATAAGCTAACAGAGAGAAAAGTACGCTTAAATCTACATAGTAATGACTTTTTAATGGATGAAACTTTATTAAAGGTGTTAAATGGAGTGTTTTTCTGTCAGGTGGGCTAAAGGTGGCGTGCTGCTGGAGGGGGCAAGGGAAAGCGTGTTTGTCACCACGGCAGATCACTCCTTCTTCACGGAGCCCGTGTCCTGTCAGGTGTTCAACGCCGTGGGAAGCACCAACGTCAGCATCCTGGTGGACGTGCACTGTGAGTAACACCATCATGCTGCAATACATTCATCTGTTTCCCTGAACTTACTTTGTTACCTTTGTGTAATCATGTACGATGCAGATTAATTTGCATTTGTTGATATGATGTATTGCGTGTTCTCAGTTGGCCCAATCCTGGTGGTGGAGCCCAGGCCGGTGACTGTGGATGTGGACTCAGATGTCACTCTGAACTGCAAGTGGTCAGGGAATCCTCCACTCACCCTCACCTGGACCAAGAAGGGCTCAAACATGGTAAAAACCATCAATAAACCTCAATTTGAACATCTTTTTTTTTTTTTTTTTNTTTTTTTTTTTTTTTTAGCTCTTCCTCCGATAACATATCTATCTTCTGTCTGAGGATGTTTTTCTGTATTTAATTTTTTGTTTTATATTAAATTTAGTTGAGTTCAGTCATTTTATCAACTTTGCTGTACTTGTTTTTTAAACTCATCGCCTTTGACATTTAGCCTATTTATATCCTAAAGCCTAACATTGTTTACTAAGCAACCTTAACTATAAGTACATTTTAACACAACGAACAAATACAAGATACTGCATGTAATATGGTAATTGTACTCCTCTAATCTTCCTTAAAATACATAAAGATAGGGCTTTAATATACCTCTCTTGCTTCTAAGGAAAAGAATTTACATGTCTGTTTGAAGTTAATTCTAAAAATCTGTATGGGAAGAGAAAGTACGGTATATGTTTGGGTAAAACCTCCCTGGAACTGTGTGCAAATGCACTAGAAAACCCCAAACCCAACATTTATGAATGCCTACAACCCAGACTTCATTAATGTTTTCTGAGCTGTAAAGCAGGCGGTTAGTATTGAGACATCGTCTTCATATCTTAAATCTTTAATTCATGCCTAACAAGTGAAGAAAAGCTCCAGGAAAAAACTAATGGAGCCTGCTGAGAAAATCAACATGCTTTATGAATTAAATATAGAATCTCCTTCCCTCTTTTTAACATCTCTCCTCTCCCTGTGTCTATCTCCGCTCTGCCTCACACACTTACTATGCTGTTTTTAATGGCCGTCCGGTTTGTGTGTGTGTCTCCAGGTGCTCAGTAACAACAACCAGCTATATTTGAAGTCGGTGAGTCAAGCTGATGCAGGCCAGTATGTCTGCAAGGCCATCGTGCCTCGGATCGGCGTGGGAGAAACCGAGGTCACGCTCACAGTCAACGGTCAGTCATTACGCAGCTTCTCTCTGATGTCAATAACAGGATGTTAAAATCAAAGGGATAAAATGTGGGGAGAGACATGCACAGTAATTGGCTGCTGCAGAGGAGAAAATGTGACCAGAACATGGAGACCTACATGACAGCGATAGGTTCAAGGTTCTTTATTTGTCACGTACACATCATACACACTGTGTTAAAGGCAGTAACATGTTTGCTGTTGTGACTCAGTCCACTGTGCAAAATATACAAAGCTAAGATAAAAAATAGGATAAAATAAGGATACAGTATACAAGGCTAAGGATAAAATATACAAAGTTAAAATATACAAAATATACAGACAAAACATATACAAGTCAAGGGTAAAAAATAGGATGAAAATAAGGATAAAGGATAGAATATACAAAGCTAAGGATAAAATATACAAAGTTAAAGTACAAAATATACAAATAAAAATACAAAGTTAAAATGTAAATGGTAAAAAAAAAAAAA
>VXCM01006196.1:677-32517 GCA_014773175.1 Lucifuga dentata
CCCCCCCCCTCAGCACCATTATAACAGTTGTCACACTCCTTAACTCAGGCGTCCCTAGAAAACGAAAGCAGAGAGAAAGCAATTTAAAAAACTCCCCCCCATTGACAACTTGAATTGTCAGTACCAGCTCTGAACCTGCCTGTCATGGAGATACCGTCTCCGTGGCAAGCGATACCATCGGAGCTACGCAAACCACCTAACAAAAGGCACTCTTGCCTGAAAATGAAGATCCAAGACCTTGGCTAATACAAATTAAATTTGTGGTTTTAGCTGTTGATAAGAGTAACTAAGCTCTTTAACTGCAGAGCAATAAATGTAAAGTTAACAACAGTACCATCATGCATCAGGCTCTGCCTTAGCGGCCCCTCTGAACTGCCATGCTCACAGAGATGGATTAATATCCATCTCTGTGTGCGGTACCCTATTCATTTAAAATAAGTCACTGTGTGTTCAGCTCCATACTTGTGGTACAGGAAAAGTAAGAAATGTGTCCCAGCTGCAAGCAAAATGTCACTAATGCCAAAATAATGTCACCTGGTTTTCCATGCTACCTTTCCTTTTTTTAAGCCAAATTTCTCCTTAGAGACTAATAAAGTTGACCTTGACCTTAGAATGAATTAGTAATGCACTGTATGCGTAGTATGCACTAATTGGTAAGTGCATAATTAACTTCTAATACACTACATCAACATTGTATTTTTAATATCTGATGCTCCATCGTTTGTGGTATTTAAGTGTGTATCTGTTATCTCAAAATAATAAAAACTTGTGGAAAAGCTCAGTATTATCACTCTCTTCTAAATGATTTTAAATAATTCTAATTGTTTTATTTTGCTGCAGTCATTTAACATCTTGTAAAAACCAAGGTTAATATAGGTGAAACATTTAATTTGGTTGAAAAGCATCTCTTCTAGCCAATTAAAGCTCTCCAAATGAATACTAATTCATAAGAAGGAAGTTAAGCAACCTTGCCCTGCATATTTTCGGCTCTGATGTTTCTTTACTGGGCACTTTAGGCTTTTGTTTGTGATTATTTTTGTATTGGAACACTGCAGCAGCTTCAGGAAGAAGAGCCAATAATTAGGGATGGCAATTTCGGATCTTCAAAACAGTTTCGATACATTTGAAACAGACATTTGGTATATTCCAAGTTCTTATTTTGTTTCCACGTTTCCCTCACTTGTGTCTTTTCCTTGTGTCTAATGCTGCGTTCAACGGACCTCAGAAGTCAGATTTTTCCGACTTCTTGCATTGGAATGGCACTTAAAGTCGGAGCTCCAGCTGGGAAACTTGGATAAAATGATTTACCCTGACTTACCGAGTATCACGTCACTCAACATGGCAGCGCCCAGGGAAATGAGCTTTGTGAATGGAAATGATCAGCTAACAGTAAAATTGAAAGAAAAAGGTCAGAATATAGCGTAAAAAACACATCTATATCAGTTAAACTCATACTCAGTAGGTTAAGAAGCATTTTATGCATCCTACAATTGTGTAGTTCACTGTTTTAGTAGTGAAAGTTACAACAGTCAACAGATAAAAATAACTAAGAGCATTACTCAAACCACCGTCAAGCCACAGAAACACATTAATGTGTCTTCTCCCATAAATCTTTATAACTTAAGTAAGCAACAGGTTTATGAAACTGACCTTTTGTCAAACATTTTATAATTGTATGTCTTGTACAACATTCACCTGTCACAGGTGAAAGATCAAAAATTCAAAACAAGCCACTGTGAGCACTCGGGTGTGTTTGAAGTACATTTGATATTAAGTATAATTAGATCCCCATTTAAGCAGAATTTTGAGAACTGATTAAAACAGTGTACTTCTTGCATGACAGCAGGTCTTTGCATCCACAGCTGAATGGTCTGGCTGTTGAAGACTCCTTTCCTGCACAATCGGAATGCAGCCAGCCTTTGCAGACAGAACACTGGACCCAGTCCATGTTCACCACATCAGGATAAAGCAGTCTAATAAATTGTACAAAAAGAGTTTGGGGATTACTTTCATTAATCTCACTCATCTTGAAGATTTTGTTGTAATTGTTTTAAGTAGCCAAAGCAAAAAAATAAAATAAAAATAAATAAAATAAAATAAATAAATAGCTGCTACTGTGTTCAAGCTCATACATGACCAGTTTTGTTCATCTTGCAACGGACCACATATCCAACACACCTCATTCCTGTACTTTCAGATGTCTGATACACACAGACACTGATGGTTGTCACTGGCTTTGGTCCTCTTTGAAGTCCTCCTGAGATCTAAGGAATCAAGTGTATATAACTTCCTAAATTTTAAAGGACAGGTGTTGACAAACAGCATCATCTCCTCCTTTCCATTAAAGGAGTACACATACACTATCAGTGTGTAATGTGGTTATATGTAAGCATAAGACATTTTAAAAAGATCACTTTCAATGTAAAATGCACTTCTTTGAAAAAAGAATGCCTGAATTGCACAACTGCACAATAATTGCATAATAAATATGGCATTAAATACTGCTGTTGCAGACAGAATTAATGTCTTGTGTTACAGAGGTCTGTTTAATTTCTTGAAAATTTTGTGTGTTAGTATTCAGTCTTAACACTGACCTGGTCAGCCTTGCGTTTCTTAACTTTAAACACAGGCGTGTGGTTACCTCTGAAAAGTTTCCGGCATTCTTCAGTCCAGTGGGCAAACACCTTCCCGTGGCTGCAGAATAGAAATTAAGTCAAGAATCACAATTCCACTAATGTGCACTCACTGAGTTTTCATTTTGTCAAATATACCTGTCAAGGTTGAAGTTCTCAAGCAGAAGCAGGCACCACCACTTCCTCAACAATGGCATGTCATGCTGAGAGATAATACAGTATATGAGAAGGTAGATTGGATAAACAATTTTTATTAAATGTGTTTTAGAGCTTTAACAGATGCCAGTTAAGTATTAACTTACTATTGAAAAGTCAAATTGAGCATCCAATGATAAGTATAAAGTGTACTGCAAAGAAAAAAAAAGAAAACATTGACAAACGGATGACTTTGGCAACGCTCCCTGCCCAGACTCAATCACCCAGTTTTGTTAGCAGTAACAGCATGCACCCACGATGACCTTACACCATTTAATGTACAAAACACAATATCTCACCATCAACATGAAGATGCCACAGTAGTTGCCAAACGTTTGTTGTGGGAGAACCTAAAGTCTGCCTGTTTTCTCCTCCCATTTTCCTAGACTTATGGATTTTGAAACATCCCCGGAAATGGAAAATAAAAATCTTTATTGGTTGAAACATAATTTAGTAGACCCCCACAATCTGAACAGTCATAAGAACGTGACCTACAGGAACACAAACTGGTCAGGAATGTGACCAACAGGAACACAAGTCAAGTTTCACGTTTTGTAACCTCAGTATTGACATGTACTGCTGGGATCCAAATCCACATCGCCTTTGCTCAAAAAGCGAGTCAAGAAACAGGATCTGTTTTTGCATGGGCTTTAGAACCTAAGGAAAACATGCCATCTTTTCAGCACATTGATAGTTGCCAGTCACACAGTTAATCCAAGCTCAGCAAGACAAGCATAGTTCTTAAATAGAAAATAAATATCATACTGCAATATCCCTCAGAGTTTTTCAGCCAGTCGAGTTTGAATTCTACACAGGTATTTACACACAACTAGAAATGTCCAGGCATCCAGACAGGGATGAATCATGACTGTCATTCATTCATGACAGTCACTCTGAAATGTTGACCAACTGAGTCAACTGAAATGCTTCAGAAATTTTTTTTTTGAGAAATTAGCGATGCACTTACAGGTAAACTCTTCATTGGATCCGTGTGTGGTAATACCCAGGCTGGGGTGACATATAAGTCTCCAATGTAGATGTTTCTTCCCTGAAAAAAATGGTAAAGTGCATTCACAAACAACAATATCTATGATGGAAGAAGTGAAATTTAATCTTAACTGTGCTCTTCAACGGTTATTATTACTTGTTGAAAAAAAGTATGCCAACATTGGTATTTCATGTTAATTTAATTACTACTGTGTGCTAAAGAGGTTAGCCTGACCTATTAGACAATTATACCACAATATGGTTCTTGCATAGCTACATAAAACAAGTCAAGAGTTGTATCAAAATTAATAAGACTTAATATATTTATTGTATTACAGCTCTTAAAATCACTAAAATAATTTTAGTGAAAATGTTAAACGCTGTGAAAGAACGACTTCGATCAATAGCAGTCCAATTCATGTGCAACCTCCATGATATCAAGGGCTTTGACATTAGTTAGCTAGCTGTCGCTGCGAACTTCCTATAAAGAAGCATTTCAAATAAAACATTTGCTTACATAATTAAACGAGGGTTTTTTTTTTTTTTTTTTAACAAAACAACTTAACTCAATACATAACAACTGTTACATCACCTCGTGTTTCCCTCGACCATAAACTCATCTCGAGAAGTTGTTGTTGTTGTCGTGTTGTCTCTTCCAATCTTGGCATGCGCATTAACAAAAAACATGTTTAGCATGACAGCTTCCATTGACATTATGACATATTTCACATTCACAAAAGTAGACTTTTTAATCGAAAACCTATGTTTGTTATATTTAACAATGAATTCAACCAATACATCCATTCTATTCAAACCTCAGTCAAAGCTAAACCAAAGCTATTAAAACTCTTAATCTCTGTAAACTCTTTAAGATTTCCTTTTGATTCCCACTGTTGTTTTTTCTATGCATCTATGTCTATGAATATGTTTACATATGTATATATACAGTGCTTGAAGTGGACAAAAAAAGGTGCCTACATATTTACAAACATATTTACATGTATGTACTGAGTTGACAGTGATTTTTGTTTTATTTAATGTGTGGCCCTTTGACCGTGAGAATTAAATTTTATTGGTCCCTGTCCTCATCAAAGTTGCCCATCCCTGGGCCTCATTTATAAAACACTGCATGGAATCCATAGTAACAGTTTACATACACTCCAAAACAGGGAAATGGCGTACACACAAATATTCAGATTTATAAAACCACGCACGGCTTCATGCAATTTCCTCTTAATAAATCATAACCAGCTTGCAGCATGTTAAAAACACCACAATTTACCATAAATGGTCCATGCAAAGGTATTTGTGAATATGTGATATACTATANACACCACAATTTACCATAAATGGTCCATGCAAAGGTATTTGTGAATATGTGATATACTATAAATGATTGCATCATTGCACTTCAGAGAGAATGGAGACTTCTGATTGGTACATCAATCAGAAGAAGACAAATATGAGGCAGAAATGTAAAGTAAAATAAACTTTATTGTCCTTGAGAGACAATAAAGTTTTTTTTTTCTTTGTTGTACAACAACAGCATAATCAAGACAATACACAGAAGAAAAATCAGACAGAACACTACAGTAATTCATTAATAAAGCCAATGGCTGCTGGATGAATGAGTGCTTATATCGGTTAGTCCTGCACTGAGGCAATCTGTATCTTCGACCANTGGCTGCTGGATGAATGAGTGCTTATATCGGTTAGTCCTGCACTGAGGCAATCTGTATCTTCGACCAGAGGGAAGCAACTGAAACTCTCCATGTAAAGGGTGGCTCGAGTCAGAGAGGATTAGTTGGGCTTTCCTAGTTGCTCTAGGCACTTGCATCTGAGAGAGGTTAGTAAGATCAGTGCCAACTGATCTTACTACATATTTTAACAATATTCCCCAGCTTACACCTGTTCTTTAAGTTCAGGCTCCCGTACCAGCAGATCAGAGAGANCAATATTCCCCAGCTTACACCTGTTCTTTAAGTTCAGGCTCCCGTACCAGCAGATCAGAGAGAAAGTTAAAACAGAGTGAAACAAGAGTAAAACATTTTCATAAAAGACATGTCCACATTAAAACTGTGCAGTTTCCTTAAAAAATACAAACGCTGGAGAGCTTTCCCTCTAACAGCGTCAGTGTTGGCCTCAAAGGATAATTTGTCATCAAGTACAGTGCCCAAGTACTTGTATTGTGAGATGACTTCTACAGACTGACCTTTGATGACCGCAGGAAGGATGGGCAAGGGGTTTTTATGGAAGTCAATGGACATCTCTTTAGTTTTAAGTACACTGATGTTTAAAAAGGACTGATCACACCACTGACTAAACGTATCAACCACTGGACCGTGGCTGTTATTAGAATCACTAAGAAGCGACACTATGACAGAATCATCAGCAAATTTGATAACATATTGCTCCTCATAATGACTCTGACAATCATTAGTATATAAAGAAAATTAAAGAGGAGACAGAACACAACCCTGTGGAGAACGAGTAGAGGACACCAAGTTGCTGGACGAGACGCCATTAACTCTGACTGTCTGTGCTCTATAAGTTAAAAAATCAACAAACCAGCACACTGTACTAAAATCCATTTTAAAATCGACTTTAAGTTTTTTGGCTAAAAGATGAGGTTGAATACAGTTAAAAGCAGAGGAAAAATCAATAAAAAGCAGTCTAGCATGATGCTTAGATCCCTCCAGGTGCCTCAGGACCAGGTTTAGCAGAGTGCAGGTGGCATCTTCCACTTCTCTACCTGTCCTGTAGGCAAACTGGAGGGGATCAAGAGCAACCTGCACTGAGGTTAAAATCTCTTTCTTCACCAGCTTCTCAAAGGACTTCATAACAAGTGAAGTGAGTGCCACTGGTCTATAATCGTTAAGAGACATGGGAGAAGACTTCTTTGCCACAGGAACCACAACAGAATCTTTCCAGAGATGAGGAACTTTGGAAAGCTGGAGTGACTTGTTGAAAATAAAACAGAAAATGTCTGAGAGCTGCTCAGCACAATTCCTGAGCAGTCTACCACCAATGAGATCAGAACCAGGGCTCTTCTCCTTAATACGATTAAGAACATTAAAAACCTCATCTGTATTAACCTGAATCACAACACTGTCATCAAAAATCCCTGCCGAGTCTCTGTAAGCTGAGAGTTCAGATGAAAAGTCTTGAGTGTCAAAACATACATAGAATCGATTAAAATCATCAGCTAATTCACTGCTGGATTTGCCTGCGAGTGAAATATTTCTCCTCTTATGTTGTATTCCAATCATGCTCTTTTGACTCCTTCCCAGGCTGGCCGTGACATATTAGTACTAAGCATAGATTCCACTTTGGTCTTATAACGCATTTTAGCCAGCTTTATCTCTTTCTTCACCTCTTTTTTGGACTTCCCTACACCAAATTGAGTCCCCTTGCTTAAAGTAAGTGGTCTTTAGTTTAATGACTTGTTTAACAGAATTAGTAATCCATGGTTTATTGCTGGAAAATACTACACAGGATTTCTGGGGAATAACTAAATCCTCACAAAACTTGATGTAAGCAGACACTGTGTCAGTAAGCTCATCCAAATCTGTACAAGCATTTTTAAACATGTCCCAATCAGTGCAACCGAAACAGCCTTTCAGGAGACTGAAAAGACTTAAGATTGTCTCTTCAGACCACACAGGAACTAGTTTCTTCACAGTCTCAACCCTTTTTAAAACAGATTTATGTGTGGGAGCCAGTTAAATAGCATGATGGTCCAACATGCCCAGAGGGGCTCTTAAAAAAGATTTGTATGCTCCTTTGATAGTCCCAAAGCAAAGATCCAGACATTTCCCATGTCTGGTCGGGCAAGTCATTTATTGATAAAAATGGCTGAGTGACTTCGCCATTTTACAGTGATTAAAATCTCCCATGACAAGATTCAGTGCATCAGGTGAGATGCTCTGAAGTCTGTGCAGTGCTCTGCATAAGATTTGTGATGCATTGTCCACGTTGGCCTTCAGGTGTGTGTATATATATATATATATATATGACAGTAACAAAGATCTGAGGAAACCCCCGAGGTANTCAGGTGTGTGTATATATATATATATATATATATGACAGTAACAAAGATCTGAGGAAACCCCCGAGGTAAGTAAAAGGGTCGGAGAGAAACTGACATCAGTTCGATATCTGGACTACACAGAGTTTCTCTTACAATCACAGTTTTGCACCAGCGTTCATTCACATAAAGGCACATGCCACCTCCCATGGATTTACCTGTCATCGCAGCATCCCTGTCCGAAAGGAGAGGAGATCCAAAACCTGAGATTTCCAGATCGGAGTCCAGATCTTGCTCCTTAACCCTTTAACTGCCCGCTCAACCTTTTGGTAGACCATATTTTCAGTCACTGTATCTTCTTGATAAATGTGTTGAACTCAACTCAGCCTAATTGAGCCATCTCTTCCACTCGGTTGAGGTATGTAATGCTAAAAACATCCACCAGATGTCACTGTTCCTGTAAATGGTAAGGCATTTCATTGCCCATTAAACCAGGAAGTCAGAAATGAAAAAATCGCTGTTGACGTGGACTCTGTCTGGAGAAACTTTCTGATGTAAGATGATTTGTTCAACTTATTATAGTGTCAGAGGCCTTATTGAACAGAACTATGTAACTTANAAGATGATTTGTTCAACTTATTATAGTGTCAGAGGCCTTATTGAACAGAACTATGTAACTTAATACGTTACAAAAATGTATTATAAGGATAAAATCATTTTCTAAAAATGTGCTTTACCAAACAGTTGATTTGTCACTTTATGGTAAAGGTAGTGACATTAAGCTATTGTAATTAAAACAGGGAAATTTGCTATGACATAGAAATTTTGATTAGTCATTGCTGTCAGTATGATGCATTTAATGTTATTCCATCAAATTTATGCTGAAATAATTTCATAAGTATGATACACTCTTAACAAAACGGTTAATTTGTCAATTTATGGTAAAAGTAGTGATACTGAAATTGTAAGTTTGAAAGAGGGCAACCAACACCCATGGCTATGATACAGAAAGGTTTTTATTAGGCAAGTAACATTTCAACAACAAAGTCTTCCTTAGAAGAGTTCCTGGCCATGCTACTCTTCATGGGTGTTTTCAACTTCCCATCCCTGAAGGACTATTGGCACCATGAGTCACATTTCAATGTGATAGCTGATATCATGCCCAGGAAGAGATTCCAGCTGTTACACCAGTTCATTCATTTCAGTGATAATCAGCAGTGCAACAACAGTCCAGACCAATTTTACAAAATCTGCCCCCTCTTTGAGATGCTTCGTGAGCAGTCTCCTTATCCCATCCACTTACAAGGACAGTGTGGATGAAGTCATGGTGGCATATAAAGGCACGAAGGTTGGCACTCTCCGCCAATCTACTGCAAACAAGCCGGACAAGTGGGGCTTTAAATTGTTCTGCTGGGCCAGTTCACGACATTATCCATGACCTACTGCTCTATCAAGGGGAGTCCACATTCTTCAATGTTGCCCTAAGTGAGCAGGAGCAGGCGCTACCTTGTGGGGCCAAGCTGGTGACAACACTATGCAAAACCATAACACAACCACGGCTTTCTGTTGACTTCTGTGACAACTACTTCACCAGTTTCAACTTGGTCCAGATCCTGCATGCAGGATGTCAAGTGCATTGGCACTGTCCAAGCAAACTGCATCGGTGGCGCTACCTTGATGACAGACAAAGAGCTGATGAAGAAAGGCCATGGAGCTTATGATTGCAGGTCTGCTGAAGGGGGGGTCGCCATAAAATGGTTTTACAGCAAATGTGTCAACCTTCTGAGCAATGCCTGTGGGATCATGCCTCTTTCAACTGTCAAACGGTGGAGCAAAGAGTTCAAACACAAGATAGCCATCCCGTGTCCATCACTCATTCCTGCCTACAATAAGCATATGGGAGGCACTGATCTTTCTGACATGCTGGTACACCTGTACAAGACCCCAGCCAAATAAAGGCAATGGTACTTTCCCTCTTCAGATACATCCTTGACCTGTCCATCTCAATTCCTGGCTGGTCTACAAGAGAGACTGTGGCCTACTGAACNATACATCCTTGACCTGTCCATCTCAATTCCTGGCTGGTCTACAAGAGAGACTGTGGCCTACTGAACAAGAAGCCTATGCCTCTCAAAAGGTTCCGCCTGGCAGTCGCCCACAGTTTGAACCAAGTCAACAAGCCAGCATCCAAAGTTGGCCAACCATCATCCTTCTCTCCACCACCTGTGAAGAAACAGTACACCCCAAGACCCTCACAACCACAACCAGATGTGCATTAGGATAACTTGGACATTGGCCACTTCATTGTGACAAGTGAGGGCAGTGCAAATTCTGTCCAAAAGGTGTGTCAAGATGGAAATGCCAGAAATGCAATGTTTTCCTGTGTTTGATGGCAAACCAGGGATGCTATGCAGCATACCACCAGAAATAAAGTGGATCAAATGCTTCAAGAAACATTTGTGCTGTTGCACCAATGTGTTGCAATAGACATATCAGATATGTGATGTTTTCCTTTGTTTTGCAGTGTTTTCTTATTTTTGAATGCAAACCAACAACTGTAGCATACAATCAGAAGTGTATCTAATTACCAAAAAAAGTTTGTTGTTGTACAATCACACAGATGAGGTATTTCAAGATGGAAATGTCAGAAATGCAATGTTTTCATGTTTTCTGCAATATTTTACAGTGATGATATGAAAACTGAGAATGAATCTAAATAAAAGTGGATCTAAATGTTCAAAAACATTTGTGCTGTTTATTTCTTTTATTTGTTCATTTGTGCTGTTTAATTCTGTTTAAGATAGCACTTTATTTGACTTTTCTACAGTTTTTACTAATTGTATGTATTTTGGCACTTTTACTGTAAACAGACATCTCAACCGTTTGGTAGAGGTCTATATTTTTAAAAATAAGGGGTCTGTTAAAAAAANTAAACAGACATCTCAACCGTTTGGTAGAGGTCTATATTTTTAAAAATAAGGGGTCTGTTAAAAAAAACAAACAAACATTAATTGTTGTTATTACAGCCCCAAGGGGATGAAAAATGTAAACAAAATTTTTTTTTGTAACTTTTTTCTTGGTGGGGTTTGTGATGGGAATTTCATGTATTTTATGCATTCTAGTATGAAAATTATGATAGGAGGTTGCCTTAGTGTGACCTTCTCAAGGGATTGGTATGAAAAATATGACTGGTGTCTCTGTACTGTCTCCACACTTGATATACTTGTTTAGACTACACCATTAGTGACCTTAGAACATTTCTGTTTCTCTTTAGGACTAGAAAAGTGGTTCCTTGATAATCTCAAGGGATTTTGTCCACACCTCCCTCACCACGTGTTGAATGTGCCCTGAATGTATAAATATTGTGTATACTTACCATCGGCACACAGTTGGGTGTAGAGACTGGTGATCACTGTATCCATCTGTGTCCTCTTTGCAAGGAGTAAGACGTATGATAAATTCACTCAGAAAAGAATTCTTTTTTATCGATTTATTCTTCAAATTATCCTTATATTTCAGAATTTCTTCCACAGGTTGTTAAAGGGTTAAGCCAAGTCTCCATGAGAGAAATCATACAGGCGTTCCTGTACTCAGACAGGAATCTGACGTTTGCTTGCAGATCATCCACTTTATTGCGGAGGGANAGGCGTTCCTGTACTCAGACAGGAATCTGACGTTTGCTTGCAGATCATCCACTTTATTGCGGAGGGACTGGGCGTTAGCCAGGATAATTGAGAGAAGGGGGATGCGGTGAAATCCCTTGCGTAGTCTCTGGCGTACACCACCCCTTTTCCCCCTCTTCCTCCTCCCTGGTCTGGCCCACAATCCCACACTGGCTGGGGAAGCGCCATTCCGGAGGATCGCAGGAGAAAAGTTAGAATTAGGGTCCAAATTTCCATAACCCGAACAGCAGCACGCTAGAAGAAACTCCCGGCTGTACTGAACCTGATCGCCATTACCTCGCTGTCCCTCCACAAAACAACAGAGGAACAGCAAAATCTCCAAACAGCAAACAATCCAGTGATGAGTCATGGTTAGCTCCACAGCCACAGTGCAAAGCCAAGAATATAACGAAGCAGTCAATAAACAAAATGTGACGGGCGATCTACTAAAAACTTAAAACTAAACAATGCGATCGGCTGACTGGCTGAAGCTTAAAACAATTAAAAAACAGTGGATAAATGATTGATAAAATAAACACGTAAAACACCAGACAAACAAACAAAACGCTGCTACTGCTATAAGTCGCCGCAGGGCAGCACCCCGGAAGTACTGCAGGTATTGTGGAGGAGAAATCAGGAAATTTCTCCTCCGCAATACCTGCAATACTTCCGGGAAAATGTTAGATTTGATGCCTCAGCAACAACTATCACAGCAGCTGCAGCTGGAAATGAGTCATTTTAACAAAAATCATTTAGAATTTAAATTTACACTGAATTAAAAGTTAGTCAGACTAAAGGCGGATGCCAGAAGGTGCAGCGCTAAATAAAGGATGACGCTGATGTGCAGGTGAATCCGGTAAATCCATTTTAGAGTTTTTATTTTGGTAAACGCGTCACATGCAGCAGCTTTGAGCATCAGACTGAGTCGCTCTGCACAAATAAAAATAGTTATGATAGATCAATGAAAAATCAGACAGATCTATCATGATCAGAATATTAATTCTGTTGTTTCACAGCACCTTTAGCNCAATGAAAAATCAGACAGATCTATCATGATCAGAATATTAATTCTGTTGTTTCACAGCACCTTTAGCACCGCTGCTATCTATTTCAAGATATCAAAATTAACGAGATCACATGAATTCAGTTTATTAATCATAGCGTGTAGAGGATCTATTTTGAAGTACGGCTCTAGTAGTTTAAACAGCTCTGTCAGAGCGCATCTATGCTAGAATTCCGAGTTTGATTCCGTAACGACTTGTGTGGAAGAATCACTGAGAAATCTGCTNGCTAGAATTCCGAGTTTGATTCCGTAACGACTTGTGTGGAAGAATCACTGAGAAATCTGCTTCATTCCTCTGCTTCTCCATCTGTGTCACCAAACACCCCGGTCTCCAAAACGTGTGTAGCACAGTAATTTCCATCAAGGTGCGCAAATTCTCCCGTCAAGTTTGTTTTTATGAATCCCAAACTTTGCGTGGGAACGCAGCGGTTATAAATGAGGTCCTGGTGTATATAAATAGACAATGCCCTGATTTAATTTGTCTGGCTGCTGTTGTTTTCCTCTGTGTTGTTCTGCAGTAGAGTACCAGAAGATTTATGAGAGGTTCCGGTACACCCGAAAATGTGCCGGTACTATAAAATGAAAATCACAGAGGTCCCGGTACTGCATACCAGTGCGTACCGGCCCACTTCAAGCACTGTATATATGTGTACAGTATGTGTATGTTTGTATGTATATATATGCACACACGTGATGTACATAAGACTTTTTTCTCTCTCTTATCCTCTGGCACTTTATTTAATTTTTTATTTGTATTGTTATATATAGTTACATAATATTGTTAATGGTTGTGATATTTTTTCATATGACTTCGTACTGTATGTATTGTTCAAATAATTAATAAAAAAAAAATACACAAGCGTCTACACGGAATTTCAGCAGAAGTCCTACATGTCATTCCTACTATTCGGTGCCATTTGAGTCCCCATGACTTAAAACTATATCTTTTGTGTAAAATTCGGACTAACACAATTCTATAAAGCTTTTCTTAAATGGTTAATCCTCCTCTACCATACAACACAATGATATGTACTTCAGGGTGAATTAAATGTACAATAATCAATTTGATTTTAGTGCAACTAAGCTAAATGCCACGTCCCCAATCACATCCATTCAACTTCAGTTACAAAACAAGTAATAAAAATCAAACAAATTCCGCATTTGTAAAATTATTATTATATAATCTTATTTATGTTTCTCATCAAATGTTATTTTTTTGTGATTAATGCAGTTTTAATGTTTAAAATCTTGAAATTACTTTGTGTCCCTAAATCAACTGTCCGCCGTTACTCTGATGCAACTCTCCCTGTACACCCCCTCTGATGACTCACATGGCTTTCAGAAAGTAGCAAACATTTTTGTAGGGAAATCATCTACAAAAAGAAGAGTTAAAATCACTGTTTAATTTATCATTTTTTTCAGGATTTTAGAAAACTTGACTGATGCGGTAAAGCACATGTCCACCCTGTTACGCTTATCTATAGAAGAAATTGATAATTTTTTGTAATTTTGAAAATATGGTTGATAAACATGTTAAAAATCTTCCTCAGTGGTCATAATGTGT
Organism: Lucifuga dentata; assembly: GCA_014773175.1. Classification (NCBI taxonomy): domain Eukaryota; kingdom Metazoa; phylum Chordata; class Actinopteri; order Ophidiiformes; family Bythitidae; genus Lucifuga; species Lucifuga dentata. Next base: position 14,809 of record VXCM01006196.1, read on the forward strand.
TATCATGTTCTTCATCACATGAGTAGTATTGGCCAAATTTAGAATAAAATGTCTCCCCGTTACTTTTTGCACGGTAACAGGGTGGACCACAGTAATGTCCATCCGGTTAGATCAATAATTGTTAGATCAATAATTGGTTACAAAATGTATTGGTATTTATTACTAATTTATTATGTATTTATTTATTATATACTTCTTACAGTTGTTAAGGTTAATAAATTGTCCTTCTTTGATTATGTTTGGTTGCTCATTGGTGTGATCTCCACCCTGTTACATTCTGTCCACCCTGTTACTCTTCTTTACCGATTACCCGTGCATTTTTTGATCATAATTTAATAAGATCAGTAAATATTATGCATATGTTTGTGGTTACTGGCAGGGAATGAATTGGTAAAACAAAATCACTTTAAAATGGGGCCAAATTCTGTTGAAATTCATTTATATTCTAAAACAAAGTATTGAAATTATATTGTGCCTTAAAAAAATACATGTTTTTCAAGATAATATTTATTTATAGTTACTTTATTACACATAAATTTCCATGGTAAATTAAGGGACATTTTATCTCTCAGAAAATGTAAAAATTACAATAACTTTGCATTGAAAACACTTATTAGTTGAGATGAGAATGTCCAGTAACAGGGTGGACATTTGTCCTACGTCACATGTGAACAATTTGGTCAAAATTATAAGGTTATAATACCCTGAGCTGGACTAATATGCTTTTCTTATAATTAAACAAGCCCTCCTACAGATGAAATGTTAAAATGATGGAAAATTTAATTTTTTTTTTTTTTTTTTTTGAGAAAGTTACTAGGCTGAAATGGCACCGAATAGTAGGAACGACTCACGTACTCGACACAAGCTTTGAAGCTTCGGTATCAGGCATAACATTACTACCTTGTACCCCGGCCAAGAACTTCACACTCACACACACTCTCAGCTTATCAGTCTTCTTCCTGTAAATGTTCAACAACACTTGACTGCCGAGAATTCACACAGACAGAACGTACAGGATATTAGCAGGAAATCTAATGGTCAAAACACTTCTAAGAATTTAGAAGGAACAATCACACAATCCTTACATAATTCCATAATCGATCTACCTCACACACTTCACCACTCTCTCCCCACATAGACCCTTCTCAGCAAACATTTCATGCTTTTATTATGCTTAATATATGTATATGCAGATATATATGTGTTGCATTTCACAATTTTAAAATGGAGGATTCTCCAGAAAACTCCCACAGTATTACCAAAAGCATAACCACCTTGGCGGAGGTAACAATTGTTTAATGGTTAGTCATACAAAATATTCTCTGCGTATAGTAAAATTCCTGCTTTACTATCGGCAATCAACCTGCCATTCAAATGTAACACAGATTACTTCTATAATACAAACTACACAAAAAAGGCACACTGCACAATTATAATTACTATAAAATCTAATAGTAGTAGTGCAAAACAAAGACTGAACTCCTCCGACTTGACCATCACACATGACATGGCTCTAGACATTTATTCTATCTTTAGCCTCTGTCTCAGGTACAGTCTGTGTGCTTTCCTCAACAGAAGGATAAACCAGTAGATCTGTGGAGCCAGGATGACCAAGTTGCCCACATTGCATTGGAGAGGAAGATGGAAGGCCACTCTGTGCAGGGGAATCCCATACTGCCGTCCATACATCCAGTACATGAAGGGGAAGACCAAGATTCGACACATGAAGAAACTCAGAAGAGTGACGATGCCATTGATTCTGTGTATCATGCTGTCATCAAGGCCCAACTGAGTACCAGAGATATGAAGCGTGGAGTAAACAGAAAGAGAAAAATAGAATGTTATCATGATGATGGAGGATCTGAAATACCACATAACTTTGTGTATAATATTCCCTGTCACAATGAGTAACACTGAGTTAAAAAGAAAATTTCATTGCTAAAAAAAAAAACAAAAAACAAAAAAACAAAAAACATTATCATGGATCTGGCCAGCTGCTGGTAGGGTATGTTCCCACAGAAAATGATGAATCAAAATGTAACTGAACTTTTGTCCCTGAAACATAGTGGGTGCTCCATAATGCTGGAAGAATCGCTGCTGGTTGAATGCTGGGCAGGAGAAGTTTTGCTCGACAACTACTTGCATAAATTGTCCGAAGAGTTTCTGGCTGAAATGACTATAAATCCACCATGAATGTGGTGTTTGATTCCAAAATTTAAAGAATTAAATTGCCTCTGTCCAGTTGGTTGGCTAATGCTCAAAGATATTTCACAAAGCTGTGGCAGTCTGGTTTACCTGGATGAGAATCTTTCCTATGGAGATGAAAGGGGTGCTAAACTCTGTGGTGAACAGACAGCCAATGAAGAAATCACCAAGTCCTCTTCTGTAGAACTAGAAAAAAGGTAAACTGTCAGTACAGTCAGCCAGCTCATCGATACGTGTTCATTCCAAACAGACTATATATACAGTGTATATACTGTATCTATATATTTGATATTTAATAATGTAATATATAATTACATAATATAACTATATTGACAATTGGTGTAAATAGTTTCTCCTGTCCTCCTGGTTTGCTCAGTGGCCTCCCTGTAGAGACTGTGGAAGTATGGCAGCCTGGTTTTTACAGCAAACACTGAGTGCATTTTTAAGAAAGCAATGCAATGTTTATATCTAGTTCAAAAACTTCGCTTCTATGATGTCAGACAAGACATTTTGGAAAAGGTTTATAAAAGCCTGGTAGAAAGTGTCATCTCCTTCCATATGTCAGTTTGGTTTGGGAGTTTAGGAGGCCAAGAGCAGAAATAAATTGGCCAGAATTGTAAATATGGTAAGGAAAATTATTGGAAGGCCTCAGAAACAACTAACAAATATGTACGAAGAGCAAGCCAGACAGAAGGCTCATCAGATAGTGTCTGATCCTCTGCATTATGAATTTGAACTGCTCCCTTCAGGACGAAAATATCAGGTTCCTAGAGCTTCTAAGAATGTACTGTACATAAGAGAATTTTCATCCCAACCGCTGTTGGCTTGCTGAACTCTTGAGGATTTTAGATATAGAATTGATTGGAATGCTGCTTTAAAATCCTGTCCTATTTTAAGCACTTATTCATTTTACTTTGTTGTGTGTTGTTACATTACCATAGATGTTCTAGGGGATGTAGGGAAGTAACAAAAGAAGAAAGTATCCCGAGAGANGTTACATTACCATAGATGTTCTAGGGGATGTAGGGAAGTAACAAAAGAAGAAAGTATCCCGAGAGAGAAAAGAGGCTCGTGAGGCAGAAATCACAAAAAAAAGAAAAGAGTATTTATTTACAAGAAATAAAAGCAGCAAATACAACTAAAGGCGCTGGCTAAAAAAAAACTAAATCAAACTCGCCAGGTTTGTTACACGACCCAAACAATGTATCAAACACAATAATCAACCAAGTAAAGCACGAACAAAACACCGTCCTTTCTGCAGCAAGGAGTAAGATGCACACACAGCGTGTAAGCTGCCACCCAATGGCCTACTGGCACTGTCAGATCTCCACTCTCCACCTTTATGTGCTGCTGATTGAGAGTGGAGTCAGCTGTGCGCAATCTCTGCTCCACAAGGCAGCACCTAGAGGATAAGAGAGAGAAGACACCACAAACAGAAAATCCACAGCACTCAGGCCGTAACAGTGTGTTAAGATCAAATGTTTTATTTTATTTTGCTACTCACTTAACAATTTTAATTGTTTGTGCCAGTCTGGTGTGTCTGTCCAGTTCATGTGTTGTGTTTTTTTTACACTGTACCACTTTCACAAGTCTTTTCCAAAGACAAATTTCCACCTTGGTGGACAATAAAGTTTCGTTTCGTTTCTTTTCTTTTCTTTTCTCCAAAAGTATGTGAACACCTGACCATCGCACCTTTATGAGCTTGTTGGAAGTCCCATTCTAAAATACTTGGCATGAATATGGAGTGGAGTGTAGTCGAGCCATCCCCCCCCCCTNCCCCCCCCCCATCCCAGTACTGAGTTGAACAGAATTCTCTCAATAAAAGAGTTGGTGCCCTACAACTGTAAAATTAGTATTTTCCTCAGTTTGATCTTAATTCCAGCATTACAGCTTGTTCAACTCCTTTTCTAAGCGTTATGCTACACCTTTCAGACTGATAGATTTCAGTTTCTTCTGGAGTTTCTTTGATCTGGCCATCATGTGGACCTTGTTGAGACCTTTTAGCTGCTTCACATTGCTGCAAAGCTTCTATTTAATGATGTTTAGATTCAACAGGCTGCAGGAATCAACCTGGTGTGTCCAGTCTAGTTCAAACAATTATCTACTGAATTTACTTTTTGATTGAGTAACTAAAGGGGTAATAACTTTTTCACATGTGAAATAAGCGTTGCAGAGATTTTTTTTTCCTTCAATAAATTAAATGATCATTTAAAAACTGTATTTTGTGTTTACTCATATATGTTTACTTGAAGCATGTTGAAGTAGTGCTGGCCAAAATAAAAAATAAATAAATAAATAAATGAATAAATAATAATAATAATAATAATAATAATAAATGCAGTTTCTGAAGAAACTGCAGGCTGATTGCATGCTGAACCCACCGCTTGAAGCGATTACTTGAAACTGATTGAAATTGATTGAAACTTGCTTGCAAAGATGAAGTTTGAATCGTAGCATAAGAATATAACAGGAGATAAGTGAACTCAAAGAGAAGATGTGAAGACATTTTGAATGCTCTGCATTCAGTTTAATGGGGGAAATGGTCAAATAAAGTAGAAAAATGTGCTTAATTATGGTTGAATATTTTGAAAAGTATAAAAATATGAAAATTCTGCTGACAACCATTAAAGTACACATCAAGCAGAACACTGAAGTTGGGTTGAAGTTTCTATTTTGAAACGTGAAAGTAATTGAGCTTGGAAAATTGGGAATTTTGGAAATTTTCAAACGAATGGAAAAATTGGTTTGAATAAAGTTTACTAATTCAAAAGCTATAAAAGATGGAAAAAAAAAATCTGTTGACACCCCTAAAAGTGCTAGTTCAGGATTAACACAATAATGTTGGTTTGAAGTTTCTATCTGGAAACGTGGAAGTAGCTATGTTTCAAATATTGGAAATGTAGAAAAATTTGAAAACCACTGAAATTTCCCTTTAATTTTCCCGGAAAGTATTAAAGTTAGAAACAATTGGAAATCTGCTGAAAATAATGGAAGGTCTCTGAAGAATATTTTAAAACTAGAATGATGTAAGAGGAGCTGAAAAATTGGAAATTTTTTAAAAAGTGGTAAAATTGGAAAAATAAAGTTGAATATTTCAGAAAATTTCAAAGATTGGAAAATTCTGTTGACACCCCCTTGAGAGATCATCAAGTTGAATATTTTGAAGTTGGTTTGAAATTTCTATCTTGAAGCAAGTGGAAGTCGTTAAGTTTGGAAAAAGTGGAAAATTTGAAGAATTTGAAAACCACTGCATGTCCCTTTAATTATCTCAAAAAGTATGAAAAATACAAAAAAAGAAATGGCCTGGGGTTCAAAACTAGGAGAAAATTATGAATATTTTGAATGTAGAACATCTCTATGTTAATGTATGGCGTGAGAAGAGCTGAATGGACATTTTGAAAAAAGTGGAAAAACTGGTTTAACTAAAGTTTTGTAATTCAAAAACTATGAATGTGGGGAAATTCTGTTGACAACCCCAAGAGAGATCATCAACGTGAATATGTTGAAGGTGGTTTGAAGTTTCTATCTCAAAAGTGAAGGACTAGATAGGTTTCAAAAACTGGAAAATTTGAAGAATTTGAAAACCACTTAAATTGCCCTTTAATTTTCTCAGAAATTATGAAAGCTACAAAAAAAATTGATACGTGGATGAAAGATAGGAGAAGGTTAGATGAATATTTTAAAAGTGGAAAGACATCTCTACATTAATGTATTAAGGAGCGAGAAGAGCTGAAAGATTGGAAATTTTGAAAAAAGTGGAAAAATTGGTTTAAATAAAGTTTAATAATTCNAGAGCTGAAAGATTGGAAATTTTGAAAAAAGTGGAAAAATTGGTTTAAATAAAGTTTAATAATTCATAAAGTATGAATGATGGAAAATTCTGTTGACACCCCCTAGAGAGCTAATCATGCTGAACATGATGAAGTTGATTTGAAGTTTCTATCTTGAAGCATGTAGGACTAGATAGGTTTCAAATTTGGAAATTTTGAGGAATTAAAAAAACACTGAAATTCCCCTTTAAATATCTCAGAAAGTATGCAAGTTAGAAAAAATCTAAATCCATTGGAAATAGCTGAAGGCTGGATGAATGTTTTAAAAGTGGAATGACAGTTCTAAGTGAAAGTATGAAGGAGTGGAAAAAGTTGAAAAACTGGGAATTTTGAATATTTTTTCCATTCATTTTGAATGGGAAAATTTTGGGGAAAAATGTGGAATATTCTGGAAATTTTGAAAATTTTGAACATTATTTCAATTTTCTGTGCATGCCGGTAATAAACTGAATTGGATGAAGTTCATTTGAAGTTTCTGTGTTGAAGCATGTTGAAGTTATTGAAACCCTATAAACATGGCGGAAGAATAATAATAATAAAGAACTTTGGTTAAAGAGAACATAGGGTGATTGAATTTGAGTTTCGATTGCTATGCAATCACCCCAACAATCCGAATTACGTTTAATTAATTACATGTGTTTTAGCACTCTTTAGCATGCAAACATAACTTTATTTTATTCATTTTACTTATTTCACCCGGGAGTCAGCTATGGAAATCAGACCAGCTGTTTCCAGTTTGTTTCAAAAATAAGAGCTTGCTGGAGCCTGGAAGGAACCTCTGCTAGAACTGGATCTGGACTCACTACTGGAGACACGCCCCCAACCCAGCTCAAGACATACACACACACAGGCACACACACACTGGGCTAAACACATAAACATATAGCCACAGAAATAAGGGATAGATATTAATAAAAATAAAATCTCAGGTTTTCAAACAGCCACTGGTCAAGCACAATATTTTTTGCCTTTTTCAGAATGACGAAGTGATTTGATCAGGCCTTGCATGGATGCCACCAGTAAATATTATGGACATGTAGTGTAAACGCTCAATAATTAAGTATATTTCAATGAATATATATATATATATATATTTTAATTCAGGGCACCACTTCACAATATGTGAAGAAAAACTCATTTAAACTTAACACTTTGATTCTTGAATTGATCATTCTGGAGTCTAAAGGCAGAATTCGTTCCCAGTTCAGTGATATCTTCATCAAAGTGAAAGAGGTAAATGAAGTGATATTTCAGTTTAACATTTATTTACACATGCTAAATGGAATAATATAAGAATGTAGATATTATTTAAGATATGAATAATGATAGTTGACAACAGAAAATTGGTGGATTCTTAAAATAACATACTAACCTACACTAACTTTTAATTGATGCTAACTTTACTTTTATTGATATGCTAGTAACAGAGTCACGAAAATGGAAAATAGTTTGCATCACTTTTATCATTGGCAAGGCCAGGTTCTCTTATGTTGGGGATATAACACCTCCAGTGATGTCTGAAATCTTTCAGATTGCTGAGGCTTTGATTCTGTTCAGCAGCTGGATCTTGTCTTGTTCTGGTGGAGACGCTGGCACCAGAGTTCTCAAGCAGTACCTTTGGGTCAGTTATAGATGTTCAGATCCACAGCCATCAACCATGGATCCAAACACAAGCCTTTCTTCAGATCAGGTGTGCATTTTGACAATCAGCTGGAGCTGGAGATGTGGGTCAAACCGGCAGTCATAGTGCTGGAGTTGAATTCCAATGAACGTCACTGGAGCCGATGAAAACGTGATAGCTCAGAACTAACTCTAACTAACTAACTAACTAACTGTAACTAAGCTGAATAACTTTGGATGAAATCACTTGCCGGTTGTGATAACATCTGGAGCTTATATTTTAAACATTTGATAATTAACCAAGAAATGGCTCTAACACCGGAACCGGTAAATATGATATTTATTTCAGCAGCTGATTGCCGTAACTGACCAATCATAACAGAGCTTACTGGTCACCACAAAATGTGCTGCATAAGAAGTTTAGTCAGGAAATATCTCATTCTAAGGTATGATTTCAACTATTTTCCATGGGTAGTGGTAATGGGTAGTATTTCCACCACTGAACATTTTGTTATCTGGGATCAAATTTGAATTTCACATGTTTAAGCTGACCCTCCGATTTGCTTTGTGAAATTTGGTAATAAAAACTCAGCTTAGTACATTCGGTAGATATGACAAATATGCAAAAATAGATAAAATCAGGAAGGAGTACATACTTTTTTATGACACTGTCTCTATACGGATAGATAGATAGAATCTGAATACACCCCGTTTTCTATATGGATAGAATCTGAATACACCCCGTTTAACAATTTTGAAATTTTTGTTAACCAGAAGCCAGGAATTAAAATGCAACAAATCCTTTTTTTTTTTTTTTTTTTNTTTTTTTTTTTTTTTTTTAACTAATCTGCACAGAAAAATTAACAGTTTCAGAATGAAAAAAATTGTTCTAAGAAGTTTCTTACATTAATTGACAGTAAACAACTGTGATATCTAGGTTTGATAAGTTTGCACTCCCATTTAATATCTGTCTTAGGAATAACCTCCTGTCTCCAAACTGCCTTCTAGATCACATAATTGAACTGTCTAACACCCATTTGGAATCACAGTAATTAAGTTGAGAACATAAATAAATATTTTAAAGTACACTTTTCACTCTGTACATTACAGAAATTCTCCTTTCTTACCAGAGTGATGGGCAAGAAAATTAGAAGAAGTGCCAGGTGATGGAGGACCAACATCCATTCCTTTTTGAGGAAAGCCTTGACTGTCTGCAGGGAGTTGTCTTCACAATGACCTTTCACCTTCTGATTGTTGTAGTGGCTTAAATACATGGCATAGATGTCAGTGGCCATATAGGGAGCCCCGAACAAAACAAAGCCATTGACTAGCCAGTGACTGTGCATGGGGTGGTGAGACAGAAAGCATTTTTACTTTAAGAAACACCTTTAAATAATAAATAGAATGTGAAGACAATCAGATTTGACTTTATGTATTTTATGTTGAAACATAAAATCTTTATGGTCTGTTTACTGATTCAAATGCATTTGTATCACTTCACTAAATGTGCAAAGCATCTTTGTTATATGTAGTTAGGTAGGTGAGAGGATGCGCCTTCCCAGCAGTTGTTTGTGGTGCTAAACCAAAGTTCATCAAGTTCCGATGTTGAACACTCAGAGGTGAAAAGGTAGCATACACAGAGATCTTCAGGACAAAGTTGCCAAATCTCAATTTCACCAATTTGTTTTCGCCATGTCAAACAAACATGCTAATGTTTCGGCCTGGTGGCCTTCATCAGAGCATGGAAGAAACAGGAACTCATGTACAGGAGTTGGCAGGTAATTGGCTCAAAAGGGTCACGTTAATTAACTTCCTGGGGTCCCCTGTACATCTTTTGACAATATGGCAATGACTAAAAAACAGGTGAACTGGCAAATATCATGTTAGATTTAACGTTTTTAACTGAGGTTACAAATGCTAATTACACTTTAAGACTTGTTCAGAGAAAACATTTAAAACTAAAATCATCGTTTAGTCCAGCAGGTGTCATTGTGTTGAGTGTGGAGATCCAGTACATCTCCCTCTGAGAGAGTAGCTTTGGTAGGTTGACCCCTCTGGCTTCAGGAGTTACATGTTCAAGTCCAACAAAGTGGAGAGTGGCTGGAGAGCCATGATTTGCTTCATGATAATGCTTGGCTATGGTATATTCCATGTTCCCTGTGCGAATAGCTGTTTTTATTAGCTGTATTTATTTGTCGTATGTTTACATACTTTCATACCATGTAGAACATTCATGTCATGTTCAATTTGATCAATAGCGAAAATGTTCTCACCTCTACTTAGGCTACAAATAATTGGTTTTCAATTCTAGATGTAATTATACTCAGTTCTTTGCAAAATGTTATTCTAATAACAATAAAATCTGTCTTGTTACCAAAGGAATTTGTGTCTCATCACACTATTTAAAAGTATTTAAGATTCTGTTATTGTATCTGGAATTTTGGAAATAAATACTTTCTGCCTCTCTGGCTGGAAAAAGTTGCCATCAGCATGTATTCTGTTAACAGAATAAACCTTCAAAATCAGACAAATAAAATCAGAATCTGTCCAATTCCTTTTTTGTTTTTGTTTTATTCTTTCATCATAAATTATAAAAAACACTATAAGAGATACTAATAGCAAGAAAAAAACAAACAGAATCTCTCCAATTCAAAAAAAAAAAAAAAAAAAAAGTTTCCTGTGCCCCCATGATGCCTTGCGCGTATTATGGGCATTATTTCCAGTTAAAAGTAAACAAACTGTCAAATACATGAAGATCTAGCTAGTGAAATTACCTAAGGATGTGGGAACACAANACAAACTGTCAAATACATGAAGATCTAGCTAGTGAAATTACCTAAGGATGTGGGAACACAACCTCATGGAGCTCAAAAAGGGTGAAATAACAATACATTCACCCTCCGTAATTGATAGTTGGGGAGATGATGTTAAGAAGTGGCCTCATATCAGGTACGGTAGTATTTTTAGCTATTTTGTTGATTCTGTAGCCTGTGATGGTAAGGCGATGAGCAATTTGAAAAGCTCGGAGTCGTACCAATACCTACACAGTAATAAAATCGGTCGGGTGTTATTTAAGGATGTTAAATGACCTTGTCTACCTTAAAGCAGACATAGAGCCGAGTCAGAGCCTGGACATATCTCATCATAAGGCTTGGTACTCGCATCATGACAGCTGACATACAGACAGCAGGTTGTAGCTNACATATCTCATCATAAGGCTTGGTACTCGCATCATGACAGCTGACATACAGACAGCAGGTTGTAGCTCTGTAGTCATGCAGCAGCGATTCTGTGGAAGGTCAGTAACGACAGGAAAGGACATGAAAAGTGTGGTTTTATTGTGATGTTATTACTGTCGTATGTAAATTATTGTAATGACTCTTAGTTCATGTGTTAACCCTTTAAACATCTGAGACGTAATGTGAGCATCATACAAGGACTGGCAGCTGTCAGGGAGAGTGGCTTTGTCGTGGGGTAGGAAGTGNCTCTCTCTCTCTCTCTCTCTCTCTGCCGGGACTGTATTTTGTGTAGATCTGGTGTGGGTTACGGCCAAGACAGCAGCCCTGTCGGAGTTATTGGCCCAGAGTCATAAACCGTAGCGCATGGTTTACCGCATCGCTATGCGCAAATATGGCGCAACCTCGTTTGTTCATTCATAAATACCTGTTATCTACATATCACTGTGCGATTGCACTAAAGGGCTTAAAATACACCTTTAACTGTTATTATAGTGTCAGTCTTTTAAAACGAGGATTTCTAACGTAGTATGTATGCTTCTTTTGCTGAGTCGTGGCTTTAAAGCCAGATAAATCAGGATAAATGGTAGCTGATAAATATGCAGCAGCTCATTAACACACTTATCTTCATTGGCTTTTACCTGTTGCACCTCACAGCAACGCTGCCTATTGTAGAAGAAGTTTTACTAATGTGTCATGCTGATTATTGTAGGAGAAGTTTTATGAATGCACCTCAATCATTCAGCCAGAAGGAACGACCGGACTCAGCGTGAAACAAAGCCGTAAACATGAAGCTCCTCCCCGGCGAGGAGCGAGTGACATTCTGCTGTAACACACCAACCCAGAAATGTGGATAAAATGGATGAAAGCGAACCTTTATAAATGCTGATAGAGGAATGATCACACTGTGAAATGTTTCTTCATAGCAGCGGTGTTTTTTTTTTTGTTTTGTTTTGCTTTTTTTAATGTATTATGGTTCATCTATCAGCGGTGCAAGCCGGCTACGAGACTCTCATTTAGGTTTGAATCTCACCACGCCTACCGTAATAACTGTTGCAGGGAGCGCCGACTTAACGGATTTTTACCGCGGTCATCATTTCCAGGATTTTTAATGGAAAACTGAAGGAAACAAATAAATTATGACACAGCAAAGGGAAAGTTTGGTGAGAGGCATTTAGTTATACATCCTTAATTAGAAATAAAAGCCTTTCTCCTGTCTCTATATCTTTTAAAGGCCGGGTTCTCTCAGCGTTGAGGTAAATAAAAGCCCCGGCCACTATAATTTACGGTACTTGTACAGCTCCCTAATAACATTTAAAAACTACATTAGTGACTTTATCAAGTGAATATTAATAAATTTATTATTACTTAGGCCACTTAGCTAACAGTTACACACAGCAACAAAGCCGAAAATACTGCCAGTCAGTCTGCTACTTCCTACTTCTGCCAAACACTGGAAGTATCACCCATAATAGTTTCTCCAGTAACCTCCCCAGGAAACTCCTGGATAAAACGTCATACTGTTGTCCCAGCATCTAAACCAATCAGCTGTTAGATCAGATGAGAGCCAGGCGTTTCCCATCATGCCCTGAGGCCATGCAGTCGGTGGAGAGCAACTGTGGCTCCTGGCTCCACAGTCTGCAGCTGCCTTGATCTCAGAGGTTATCATTGCTATGTGTGACTGATGTCAGAGCAAGTCGGGATTAAGTCGGACAGAAATCTAACTGGCATGCATTGTGCGCTGATCACCGGTGATCACTTCTGTGCAGGCCTGGCTCATCTCAAACAAGCCTAATGGCAACTGCTGGACTAAACGATGATTTCAGTTTTAAATGTTTTCTCTGAACAAGTCTTAAAGTGCAATATACTGTATCAGCATTTGTAACCTCAGTTAAAAAAGTTGAATCTAACATGATATTTGCCATTTCACCTGTTATATAGTCATTGTCATATTGTCAAAAGATGTAAAAGGGACCTCAAGGAAGTTAATTACCATGTGACCTTTTGAGCCAATCACCTCCAACTCCTGTATATAAGTGACATGACTTCCTGTTTCTTTCATGATCTGCTGAAGGCCACCGAAACGTTAACATTAATGTTACCGTGTTTGTTTAACATAGCCAAAATAAATTGGTAAAATTAAGATTTGGCAAATTTGTCCTGTGATATGACAATTTTATACTTCTACATTCATATGTTATGACAGTGTTATACTTATTCTAAGAATCTTTGTTCATCCTGTAGTCATTTGAAATCACATGTGAACTTAGACATACTGAAATTTTGGCCTGCAACATATGGCCCACAGTTCTGTTTTAGCTAAGTGCCAATTAGGTATATAGCTATCTATAAAACCTTCCTTCTGAGATATATGACCACTAAGAAAATGTCCCTTTTGAGGCCTGTTCCTTATCACTTCATGTGTTGTAACAACAAAGAAACATCTGTTGACACTCCAGGTATAAATTGGTCTTTCTTTCCTTCCTGGCTGCGGTCAGTTGTGGAATAAGCTCCTTCTTTGCAGAGATGTTCTTAACTTCTGACAACCAAGAATAAAACTCAACAAAGACCAAACTCAGTCTCCTCATAGTTCTATTGTCTCATTGTGGGAATTCTTAAATTTCCACAACATCCTGAAGATGTGTGTGTGCTACCTCTTCACCTCCGTGTGTTCAACATTGCATCTTTGTTATATATAACAATAATAAAAAAATATATATCATAGTTCACTGCAGAGCGAACTGAGGTGTGTGACATATGACTCCTGTTACACGAACAGGCTGCCCTACCTGTCAGTCATCACATCTTTGCAGGATGTCACAACAATTATTCCAGCTGCAGTAGCCACGGATGCATGGATGAGAGACACCAGCCTGCAGGAAGAAACAGATGCATGAAAATATTATCGAAATATTATCGAAACCAGTGCTTCTGTTTAGGGCTGCGTGACCACCAGGAAGCCCCCTAACAAGGATTTGGCTTATATTGCATTTGTTTAAAACTCAGAATTTCTGACTTCCAACAAGGAAAAGCCAAAGAAAAGGTCACATAAAATTGGAATTCTACCTAGGGCTTCAACGAATAATCGAGGTAGTCAACAAAAATCAATGGCCAAATTAGTTGCCAACAAATATAATCATCAATTAGTTAGTGACGTCATCTATGACGATAGTGACACTGCTTACTGGAGTGATGGCAACACCTTTGCGACCAAAAATCTTCAAAGTATGGCAGCATTTCACTCTTAACTCTGCCAAAAAGGTTGTCAACTGCAACATTTGCAAAGATGAGCTTTCCTGGCATGGGAACACATTAGGTATGCTGCAGCATCTGAAGAGGAAGCACGTTGGCTCTCTGGATGATGACTCATCTCAGTAAGCTAGTTAGCTAGCTACATTAGCTAATGTTACTTGGATTAATGTTATAAGATTAATGTTAAAAGCCATGTTACTTCACATTATGAGCTATAACATTTTCTGTACATTTTCTCTTGATCAATGAATTTTAATGGCGTTGAAAGTCACAAATAATTATTATTCACAATGAAATGCTGCTCCAAATGTGCCCTAACTCTTTTGGATGTTAAGAAGGGAACGCTGGTGCACTTTGGTTGCGCTCCTTGTTGATTTGTTTGTTTTTGTCCCTGTGCAGTTTTTGCTCTATTCCAGTTTGGGCATGCTGATTATTTTGTGGAATGTTTGTGGACTCTTTTCTCTGTGAATTCTTTGCTGGACTGTCTTTCTTTTTCCTGCTGAGCTGCTGACTGCAGCTAGCTTGGTGATGCTGTATTTTAACGTCTTTTGGCTTCATCTGCTCCAGTGGTTTTCTGTGTGTTGCCTGCTGCTGGGACAATCGGGTGCCTGGATGATCTTGGTTTGGTATCTTGAGGCTGGGCTGATTCTGATTGTGTTTGGTCGTCTGCTGGCTGGCAGGTGTGGTCCTCTGCGTCAGGAGACGCATCGGGATTGGCTGCGTCGGGCTGCTGCGTCAGGAGACGGATCTTTTGCTCCCTGCAGTCCTCATCAGCTGATCTACTGTCTGTTCGGGACTTGGATATCACCACCATGGGTGTCGGAGCCTTCTCTCACACTCTCTCTGCTCCCAGACTTTGGAACTCTCTCTCTCCACATCCGTCAGCTGGACTCTGTTGCCGATTCTGAACCGCCGTCAAAACGCAGCTTTATCCACTCTGAGTCCACCTTGTCTGTGCTGCTGTCAGGATTGGTCTTTAGTTTCTTTGTTAAGTGACTTTGGGTATCTAGAAAAGTGATATATAAATGGAATGTACTAATATTATTCTTAACTTTACAGTTTTAAATGTTGCGTCATTCATGGAGACATTCACGGCTGGAGAATGTGTTGCTGCAGAGAACACTGGAAAATTAGATAGTTTCTAAATTGCAAAAAATCTAGAACTCCCTCTTGTATACTTTTTTAAAATTTAGATGGATGTTTGATTTATTTAAGGGAAAACTGTTGTAGTTTTGTTATACAGTATTTTATTGCTGCTACTTTGCTTATCCTTGGTTTTAAATTTTGACAGAAAAAATGAATATTGTAATTTTTATTTATCTTTTGTATCAGCAGTGATCACAGATCTGATAAATGGTGGATGTTACTAACGTCAGTTAAATGCGACGGAACATGATTTCATTGAACATTCTGCCGTATCAACAGGAAAGTTCATTAAGATGCATTTTTGGATGAAGTATTCATCTTTATTGTCTTTATTGTAACTTAGAACATGCCTAAAACAACTTCAAGCTAAATTTAAAAGCTGAATACTAAATAAGAGCCATTGAGTAATTGTGCAATTGATAATCCGATTGTTTCAATAATCGATAGATTAATCAACTATCAAAATAATCATTAGTTGCAGCCCTAATTCTAACTCAGAAAGTCAGGCAAGCCACNCCCCCCCAGAATCTGCAATTGTTATAGACACTATTCCTCCAGGAGCCATTATGCTTCTCAGGAATGAACTGTGAATCCCAATAAACTCTCTGGATCTGACTGACAGTGCCATTAGACAACATTTTCTGCTCACTCAAAAAATTAATAATAGGAGCATTATTTCATAGTGACATTGTTTCATCATCATATGCAGAATCTTATTGGAATAACCTGATATATAACCTGGAATAACCTGATCTTACAAGAAGTGGAAAAGAATCTTTAGCTTACTGCACAAATACTTGACAGCAAATAAAGTTAGAGATGTTTTTTAAGCTCTTACATGTATACTACCCCACCAACTTTTATTTAAATAAAAGTGATATGCAGTAGATATAGATGTTGTGGTGGTTTCTTGTCCAACACCTTAAAAACACCACTGAGGTGCCGTTCAGTTAAAGCTGTACACAGGCAGGCAAGAAGTTCAATGTCCAAGCTGGATTCACGTTTAAAGCAGAGTTTATTATCCAGTTTAAGGCAAAGATACAAGCAAACTGACCTGACATATCTCACTTGCACTGGTAAAAACCCATGTCCCTTCCTGGTGCCTACTCTTGAGTAATGACATGCCCATATTTATACCTGTCATTAGTTCCCCTTAGTGTTCAGAAAAGAAATAGACAAGAGGAGTAAGGAGAAAATAGCTGCAACAGATGTAAATTATAAGTTCTGTGGTTTTAAGCATAGAAAATGTTTTTGACTTATTTTGGCTCTCATGTTAAATGTTTTTTGTTTTTTGTTTTTTTTTGATATTTGTGCTCTAATCAAAGAAGACATCCTTTCTGAATTTGAATATGAACTCCACGCACTTGACGATGACTCTAGCCTGAATACGCTGCTGGTATGGCACATTACTGTTGCTAAAATATTCTTAGTGTAAATATGAATATTATTTTTTGCACATTACACTTTTTTTAAATGTACATTGACTCAGGTTTTGTAAAATAGTAAATGACTATCCTTATTTACTACTTTTGTGTTATGTATTAATGTTATGTATGCTTGTTTGACTTAATTATAAATAAATGTGTAAATAAATGTGCAAATAAATAAATGTGTAAATAAATACATAAAATAAATGTAAAAATAAATATAGAAATATATATATTATCTATTTATTTATTTATTATGTCTGCATTTAATTATTTTTGCTTTGACATATTTCAACATTAATTTATTTACGTATTTCCACATTTCTGATTGTATTTATTTCTACATTTCCACATTTATTTATTTCTGTATTTCTTCATCTGTACGCTAATGAGGTGGGTGGGCCATAACTCAACACTCTCACCTTATTGGTTGGATGAATCTTCTGATCTGTGCTCCATTACTTTGTCCTTGCTTGAATGAAAAAAAGTATATCACTGCAACCTGAGTATTTGGCTGTAGCAAACCATCATAAAATGGCAAATGCTTAGGTACACTACTTGTCACAACATTAAAAACAAACCTGACGGGAGAATTTGCGCACCTGTAGGGAACTCTGTATCATGCATAACCTACTCACATTTTGGAGATATGGTGTGTTTGGCAACATAGATGGAGAGCAGAGAGATGAAGCAGATTTCTCAGTGATTCTCCACAGAATCAAACTCTGAATTCTAACATAGATCCGCTCTGACAGATCCCGTTTTAGCTACACTTACTTCAAAATAGATCCTCTCCATGCAGCTATGATTAATAAACTGAATTCATGTGACCTTGTTAATTTNTTCAAAATAGATCCTCTCCATGCAGCTATGATTAATAAACTGAATTCATGTGACCTTGTTAATTTTAAGAACAAGGGAGACGTATAGAGCTGTGGCAACTACAGAGGAATAAAGTTGATGAGCCACACAATGAAGTTATGGGAAAGAGTA
>VXCM01006197.1:0-60702 GCA_014773175.1 Lucifuga dentata
CGTAACATGTATGAAAATTGAATATATTAGGCTCAAACATGCAAAATGGGCGGTATGGTCCTTTAAAAAGTCAACATCTCACTCCTCAATGAAGCGCAAACATCAGATTCATTGTAAAATTCTTCCCAAACAATATCAAGTTTAGTGGAGAATGCTGAGCCATGTAAAGAAATATAAACTCTTAAAAAAATAAAAACTACAGCCAACATTATAGTGTTTTTAATGCCGTATAGTTGTAGTTCGTACCAGAGAGCGTGGCTCCACTGTGGGTGCTGCCAGGAGTGGTGGCATCAGGCTCGTCCCGCGGAAGCTCCCCGATGGAGAAGGAGATCTTACTGGGGTCACCGAGACCGGAGGACTCATCCGCCTCACTCTCAGCTGAGATGGCAAATTTGGGCAGCAAACTGGTGCAAGGGCCCTGACTCAGACTCTCCGTGTCTGTCGAGTGGGACAGAGACGGCCTGTTGAGGGACAGAACAAATGAATAATTTCCAGGACAAACGATCTGGGATGAAGGCGTTAATCACAGATACATTAATTACTGTGAAAATGTGACATCAAGCGTGTTTTCTTGCTTTTAAACCTGTTCAGGATTTGAACTTGCAAAAAGAAAGTCATGTAATGTCAGTAAAAAAGTGACAGCAGGTGGGATTCAACAGTTCCAAGAATGACATTTATTATTGGCCTTGATATACATATATATATAGCATTTTATATTTGTATGTAAATCAGCATTATTACAGGATTTCTGCAGATTTAGGCAAGTTGAATGTAAGACTTTTCAACACTTTTTAATTTGATTTTTCCACTGTCAGAAGTGGAAACTGGGATATGCATTACTGCACACAGAAAGCAATGAGAAGCATAATAGCATAAACAGCATGAGGAGCTGAGCAGGAAAAGGAAAAAACTTGTACCCTAACCTTAAAAATTACTGGACTTGTAGGGCAATGCAAATATCTTCAAGTAATAAAATCTAATTTAATATGTTATGCAGTGGACTGAATATTTAATTTCTACTCCACACTGCATCATCTTTATGTGCTGAAGTTTTGCAAGTTGTAGCTATAATCTTGATTCAAATATGGAGCAGAGCTTACATTTCTGTGAAATCCGGCGTCCAGCTGAGTGAATCCACAGTGAGTGGGCTCTCACTCTTCTTCTCCTCCAGTTCTCCTTTCTCCTCCAGGTGCCCGCGGGACAGATCCAGACTGCTGTAAACCTGAGGATCAAAGAGAAACAGCGATGCGCATAATAAATGCACAATTCAGAAACACACCAATTCAGATTTTTGGCTCACATATATCAGATATATAAACAGTTACACATGGAATCTGATATTCTCTGTTCTGTTTCAGCCACATTCATCTAACTATAAAGGCAGAAATCTCTGTCTATCTGTATCTCTAGAACACTGTATGAAGTTGATACTTTGCAGGTTTATTGCTCAGGACCCAAGGACGTGCAGTGTTGCATGCGAAGTTGTTTGGATCTCAAATTGAGCTGTGCCAGTAAAAAGTAGTCCGCGTGGCAGGATACACTCCTGTCTCAACCCGACCCATGCAGCAAACGAGGACGTGCAGAACAAAGTTATGGCAGGCTGCAGCACACTATAAAGTCCGGCCCGTTCTGTCCAGCCANTGCAGAACAAAGTTATGGCAGGCTGCAGCACACTATAAAGTCCGGCCCGTTCTGTCCAGCCACATTTTGGACAGGCAATGCACGAGTAAATATGCATCTGAAATAAATCTCGAATTTCAGACTCAGACATCATAAAATGCAACACTTCTTTACTTTGTCTACATAAAAATGATCTTGCAGTGATCATTTCTGCACATACTGAAGCCACAAAAAGTGCTCTAATCCTTTTTCTCCACCTTACAATATAATTAAGTCATTGTGGACCTTTAAAGATGCTTCAGAGATGAAAACCTTTGTTTGTGCATGACGGTTGTTTCAGGTCTGAAACGTGTAACCAAAAGGCACAGATCACACATGGGACGCTTAAAAATAAGGATGTAAAGGGGATTCCAAAAAGGAATCAGATATGGGAAAAATAAATAAATATAGAATTGGGCATCAAGCCCCGTTGTAAATTTACTAACAGTACATATTGAAGAAATATTGTAGTGAGAGATATATAAATCAATGTCAAAATTTTTTAATCTTTTTAAATCTCACAGTTATTATTGAGTCTTAATGTTTTAATCATTACAGATTAAGTGGAGATCAGAAAGACTGGTGGTCTGTGTTAACGCTGAGAGACTCAGTGTGCCCGACACTTCCTGCTTCCTCCGCTGCTTTCTGAGACCAGCTGCGATGCTTCGTTTTGATGCGAGTGGAGGGCGTGCCGCAATGCAGCAAGAGGATGGCGACTCCGAGCTCATATAGCTGTGTACTGTATTCCACATTAAAAAAACAACAAAAAAAATCTGATTTACAAGCGGAAAATATATGCAAAGCTGAAATTTACATTTAAGGCTGTAGGGGTGGAGGGAGAGAGAGGAGCCATGTTTTCTAGATGTAAATTTCCATATGAAACAGCAAGAAAACATGCATTGTTTCCCATGAGAAAAGGATTAGGACGACGGCATCATCTCATTTACATCACTAATAACTTGGACAGTAATGATAATGAACTTTTTTGAGTCTGAGAGAGAAGATTAGAAGCAGACCTTAGAGAATCTGTGAGAGCAAGAGGAGAACTGACGCAGCTCCATGTTGAAGTCTTCATCATTTGTATCATCTTCCTCTGTCTCCAGGTGATGGTATCTCTCAGAGCGAGCTGGGGATGTTGGGATTTTTATGTTATAGAGATGCAAACTAAGACATTATTAATACTTTAATTGAATGAATCTTGAATAAGATGAGTATTTTTATACTGTCGAAGTAGCTGGTGTCGTCTTCAGACTCCAGCTGAGGAATAAATTCGGCTTTCTGCCTCAGCAAGCTATTCCAGTCCAGACTGTGGAAGAACTGATGGTTCTTCACTTCAGCAGCTCCACCTGCAGATGCAACAAATACACAGATAACCACAAATCTCGATTAAAAACAGGCACTTACTATGATGATCTAAGAGCGCCGATGTTTAATGAAATATTTGACCAAAATCCAGAAATATTTTGCTGTAGTGACAATGAAAAATTGGAATGGTTTTGGCTCATTTTGTCTCCACAGCCTGGAAAAGAAGGCAAGATGGGTTTGTTTCTTTAATGTCAAAGATCTTGTCTTGTCTTTGACATACTGATATGGATTTCACCTTCACAATGTATAAGAAATCCTTATTTATTTATTTAGTTATTTTTCTTTAATGACGTTTAGCTCTTTTGTACCACTTTAATCTGGGACAACCACATTGATGAACAATCAAAATATAAATATGCCAGATATAGCTAAGGTTGGCTAATTTTCATCTGTAGTCTCATGCCAAGATGCTAAGATGGCCACCTACAATATAAAATGATTTAAAAACAATACATTACAAAAAAAAATATCCAAAAGGCTTACAGAAAAAAAAAAACATCCTTCAAAATATCTGTTAAATTTGTACCACACAGGATCCGTTTTATGTGAAATAAGGTGTCATGCAGGCTGAGCATGTTGATCTGCATGACAAAATAATAAAATAAAAATTCAGTTCAACTGTAAAAACTGCATATGCAAACACACACACACACATCGGAACAGTAACACAGGAGGTGAAGAAATGCTTATGCTATGTTTTTATTTCCTGCAGTGGCTGCAGGCCAAACCGATATCATGACCATAAATTATGCAGCACAATTTCCTGCCCGTGACCTTTTGCGGCGTAGTGGGAAGCTCTGAATGGCAGCCAGGCGAGGGGCAGATCTTGATGATCACAGAGGTCCAGCTCTCCCCAGACTGACCTGGCTATGTGCATCTCCATGATGGAGAGGCTTTGACTAAGGTCACGGCCATTTTACATCCACAGGCCTGTAAACTCACAGCGGCTTGATCATGCATGGAATAAGATTCATGGAATAACAAGAAAATAACAGCAATTGATCAAAGGGAAGAGGTGAGTCAGTCACACGATAAACTGTTCCGCTGTTGCCTGACCTCATTTCTTCTCCGGTGACTTGGAATAATGAGTTGTGCCGAGCTAGTATTAATGGTCACATGAAAATTTATGGTGGCTTGCTGTGCCTGTCTAGACCAAACCAAGTTACTGGCTGTACTGCATTTCTTTGCTACCTGTGTGCATGTGTGTGCACGTGCGTGTGTGTGTGTGTGTACCTGTGCCCAGCCTTTCCAGAGGATTCTGTCGAAGCAGCAAGGTAATGAGCTCCTGAGAATCAGCAGGTGGAGCATCTTCTCCCTCAGGCCAGTTGATTTCATCTGGAAATGCAAAAATGTAAGCAAACCCTTTGTATGAAAAAATCCTCAATGTACAAATGCATCATAAAACTCAATCGCCATCATATCAATCAATTTTTGGCAATACTCAGAAAATAGATAAAAAATAGCACTGATTTTATAAGGAAAAGGTTTGCAAAAATTAAGAATGCATGAATGGATTTAATCAGAAAAATTTAATAAAACTGAACATGAATAAACTTCTGTTATTGAAAACTAATTTAACTAAATTATGACCTACTCAGGCTCACATTTAACGCTCTACCACTGAGAACTTCCCCTATAAAAAAAAGATATCAGACCAGGCGTATGAATAATGGTAAATTAGCTCATTTACATACCGTGAGGTTTTAGCAAAAAGGCTTGTGGAAATGCACTGAAGAGGCGAACAAAGCTAAAAGCCTGTCTGTGCCATGCTGATCGTCTGTTCTGTGCACCATTTGTCTCCCATTTTAATCAAATTTGGGAGGGAGCGATGAATATGTATGTTTGTGGCCTGAGGCTGCGGCAGCATTTAGTGTGTTCAGGCCCCTTTAATTAACAGTCACTCTTACTGGCTCCATACGATTTGATTGAGAGCATACTAAATGTGTCATGGCATGTCATTCATTTCCGTGGCAGAGACAGACGCTGTTATCAGCATCTCCACGTAATGATTTTCATCTGCCAGCAGCACTGAAGCTCCTGTTGTCAAGATTAAGATTTCCTCTCTGCTGTCACCGTAAAAACACAAGACAAAGAAGCAACATCATCATAATATAAAACTTTACTCATGGTGTAATCACAAACCTGAATCCACTTACAGCCATCTGCTTTTTGACGGCCTTCAGGGAAATCTCAGTCTTGGATAAACTAATGCCATGTGGTCACTGTGCAAATATAGAATTTTTATTTGAATGGTTTTGTCGAGGAAAAATTAGATATCAGACAACTCCTTTATCGAGATCCAAATCCAGATCACAATCTCATTCGCTTTTCCTTCACCTAAATCCCACCCATCTATAAAATTTCCAGATGAGGCTTGATCAACACCCTCATGGTGAAGATGATGTAGATGAAATATGACAGAAAGTTGGTGTTTTTAATTAATCAGAGGAAGAAGTGAAGCCAAACTGACCACTGATGACTTGTCCAAACAGCTCCTCTGGTGTGTCTCCAAAAAAAGGCACACAACCCACCAGGAACTCATAGAGGATGATGCCCATCGCCCACCAATCCACCGGCTTCCCATAGCCCTGCCTCAGGATGACTTCAGGGGCGATATACTCTGGAGTCCCACATACCTGTATAGCAAAAACATAAATTATAAACACGATAAAATCACGAAAAGGTCTGATTATGTATAGTGAAATGAGATTTACCTGCTTGTCAGAAAACTCCCTGGCATCTTTCTCAATATGTCCCTCATACAGATTAGTGGTCATATTCATCAGACCCACTTTGGACAAACCAAAGTCTGTCAGCTTGATGTGCCCCATTGAGGTAACCAGCAAACTGTGAGGAAGAGCGATGAGGAGGGAGGGAAGAAAGAAAAGAATCATGTAAGCAAAGGTAAGATGGAAGAAATGCATGACTGCTCTGAAGTGTGGAATCGCTGGTGATTTTCACATAGAATCAAAGTTTCCAGTTTCGTATGCATGCATGTATAAAATGATTCTACTACGTTGGTTAGTATTTTGTAGCTACAGGCTTAAAATAATTAGCAAGATGCTGTAAAAAAATTTATAATTTTATTTATATTGTCCAGAATCATGACATGAGTTGTAGATGATTCCAGATTCATGTAGAGAAGCTGTATGTGGTTCCAGAGATTATTAGGAAATTCTAGATTATTCCCTGATGCTCTAGAAGCTGATGCTGAATATTTACAAAGCAGAGATTAAATCTCATGGTGGAAACTTTCTCAGCAAATCACTAAAATAGTGTTATTTATCATTTGACTCCCCCCAGATATTGAAATAAAACATCTTAAAGTACATTTTGGTGTTTGTTTCATATAACTAAAAAAAAAAACAAAAAACACTATTATTGAATAAAATAGCATGGACTACTTAAATAAGTGATTGTAAGCTTTTGAGTGGTAGCGTTTATAAAATCAGGTTTTTTAAGGTCTCACTTGTCTGGTTTCAAGTCTCTGTGAACGATGCCATAGTTGTGGAGATACTCCAGAGCCAGGACCGTCTCTGCAAAGTACATCCTGGCCATATCCACAGGTAGAGGACCCATGTTTTTCAAAAGGGTGGCACAGTCTCCACCTGCCCCCCCCACACACACACACACACACACACACACACATACACACCAATGCAATTACAGCGGATATAAGGCAAAACACAAGAGTTCATTGTTTGTTTTACTGCTTTGTAGCTGCTGACCTTCCACATATTCCATGACCATGCAGAGGTGCCGCCGTGT
Organism: Lucifuga dentata; assembly: GCA_014773175.1. Taxonomy (NCBI): domain Eukaryota; kingdom Metazoa; phylum Chordata; class Actinopteri; order Ophidiiformes; family Bythitidae; genus Lucifuga; species Lucifuga dentata. The sequence continues at coordinate 6,793 of VXCM01006197.1, forward strand.
CTCAAAGGAGCAGTACATGGACACGACAAAAGGATTCTCAGCAAAAGTGAGGATGTCTCGCTCCACAAAGGCCTGCTGTATCTGGTTTCTCAAAATCAGGTTCTGCTTATTGATCTTTTTCATGGCGAATCGCTGCTTGGTCTCCTTGTGTCGCACCAGATAAACAGCACTGAGGGATAAACAGATTACCAGAGAAATGGGCTTTAAAAGGTTTGCTTGGAAGATGCTGGCATTTAGGTCCATTTTGAAATTGATTTTTTTGATGAAATTATATTGAAATCTGCGATTCTGATTGATTCAAGTTTCTAAGTTTTATTTGTCGCGTGCAGTCATACAAATATAACAGTAGTGAAATGCTTTTTCTGGTAGGTTCCAAGACTGTGCTTCATAAAATGAAATAAAATAAAATAAAATAAAATAAAACAAAACAAAATAAGAAATAAATAAAATAAAATAAGAAATAAATAAAATACAATAAAAAATAAATAAAATGAAAAATAAAATAAAATAAAATAAGAAATAAATAAAATAAAATAAGAAATAAATAAAATAAAATAAAATGAAAAGTAAAATAAAATAAAATAAGAAATAAATAAAAAAATAAAATAAAAATAAGGGTAAGGATTCCTAGATTGAGCAGTTGTGCAGCTTCTGTTATATAAGATAAGCCAGCTGGAATAAGAAGGCCTTACCCATAGGCACCATTACTGATGAGTTTTGTCATCTCAAAGTCTATTTCACAGGGTTTACGGCGGCATCGCAGCGCTGTGCTCAGGCTCTGAGACTGCGTGCAGAAAGAGAGACAAATTCTAAAACAGGCTGGGAATTTATATTAACTGCTATTCCTGCAACAAGTCAGAGCAGATCAATAAAACAACAAATGCCCGAGCGCTTACAGAGTCATCCGTTTCAGGAGTTTCTGCAATCCCGCTGTCACAGCTAGCCAGCTGAGCAATTTCTACAGAGAAACAGAAGAATTAAATCAGAAATGTAGCAGAGAAATAAGAGAAATCTTATTGGTTTCATTCTGGTAATGTTTGTAAACCAAGCTACCAATTCTGGAAACCCAAATGCTTGAATAATGCTAATCTTTTGCGAAACAAAAAGAACAGCACACTCCGACTTTATTCAACAATTAGGTTTGAAGTGCTGACTTATACATATTCAGAATTGAGAATAAATGAAGCAGAAATCAGATGTGGTAAAACAAACACGTCTAACACCCATTTAGAAAACCGCAACTCCAGAACAAGGACTCATTATGAGCCACCTTGCATCTTCTACTTGTGTGTGTGCATGTGTGTGTGTACCAAAGTCCATGTGTTTAATTCCACAAAGGGAAGTTTGTTTTGTCCCTGGAGAACCCATAAACACATTGCCACTGCTACTTAACATCTGTCCGTCCTTACATGTTTCTTCAGGCACATCAGGCACCGGGCACACAAAACATGGGAGGCACCAGGGGAAATGAACGGAGAAACGGCTGATGAGGAACCTGCTGCGCCAGCTTGCGTGGATCAGTATTCTAAGGTCTGTGGGGAGGCCATTTCTTTCTAATTAGTCATAATGAATGTTGTCGGTAAGTGAATCTGGAGGGACATTGGGTCATTAGAAAGACAGTCTGTTCAGTAGAAGACATTAGTCAAGAGTGTCTTTGTCCTCGCTACAGCTCAATTTTTTACATTCCTTTACAGCGCTGCTATGACCATTTTGGTCATATGCTGTTTATTATTATCTGGGTCACAGTCTGAGGAAAGAGATGAAGCAAAACAGCCCAGATATCCCTCTCTCTAACCATGTCCTCCAGCTTTTCCTGAAGGCATTCCCAGTCTAGATGGGATATTTAATCCCACCATCATATTCTGAGTCTACCCCGTGGGCTCATCTTTGTTGGTTGACATCCAGCTAATTCTAGTTAGATGCTGGCTCCTTTCAAAACAAAAGAGTTTTGGTTCTACTCTGAGCTACTTCCTGATGTCTGAAAGTAGGTCCTGACACCCTACGGAGGAAACTTTGGGTGCCTGTTCACAACCATGGGTGAGGATTGAAACGTAGGTTGGTAAACTGAGAGCCGCACTAATCCGCCAATCGATGGAGGTCCAGCTGACAAAACCCTGAGATACTCGAACAATAACTCGCTTTCCACCTGGAATGGAATGTTTCTGATAGAGTACCGTGGCCTCACATTTGGAGGTGCTGACCCTTAACCAACTTGTAAAGTGGATTCTAAATGAGGATTTCAGGCGTTTGATCACTCCTTGCTTACTACTTTTATTTTCACTGGTAGTAAAAATGAAACAGAGCCCTTCCTTTACCTTCCAGAGGGTCTCGTGTGAGACCCAGCTGGCTGATGATGTAGCGGGGGATGTCAGTTTTAATGCCCTGACCCTCTTTAGCGTGTCCCTCAGCAGCCTCCAATAGGTGGTAAAATTCCTGTGGATCGAATTCCTGGAGACAAATCAAACAGTATTGTGGAATAAACAATATTCAGGATGAATTCAAGACTGTGACCTATTTCAAAAAGCAGTTTGGTAAGACATACCAGACATTCCAGCAGTCGAGCTGGTCGGGCTATGATGATGAGGATCTTCTTCACCAGCTCTCTGATGAAGTTCACCTCCTCGCTTTCTGACCTCTCTGTGGACTACAAAGAAAACAAACCAGGACTTTGTGTTAAATCCGTGTGTACTTCATTCTTTTCGTTTTCATTTAAGAATCCAAAATTAGAAAACAAAAAATCTATTTGTTATTTTGTCATTCATTTACAAATCCAACAAGTTAGAAAATGAGAAAACGGAGCCACGGACCAAACTTGATTTTGATATTTAAGTTTTCTGACATTAGCGAATTGTTAGCTTAATTTCGTGTTTTGCTAGCATTGACGATCATGGAGAATTTCATCTTGTTCAGAAGGAATAAATGTGTAACTCCCAAGGAGGATGACAATGACAACAGAAAATATCAGCAGAATCTTTCAGGTATTATAGTTTCATCTAATCTGTTAAATTAATTCAGTAAAATAAACGAGCGTTGTTAATATTAACATTATGGTGACTTAATTATCAAAAACAAGTTTGGTCCATGGCCCCTTTTTCTCATTTTATATTTTTAACTTGAGCAAATCCAAAGTATGAAAAAGAAGTTATTTGTTTTATTTAATTTGGATTTTTAAATGAATAACGAAATAACAAATTGTTTTTTCATTTTCTGATTTTAGATTCTTAAATGAATACAAAAAGAATGAATGATACACGGATTGCGTTACCGCGGCTGATCAAACTCAGGCCGGGTCTGAAACATCCTTTACCTCCTGAACGAGCCTCTCCAGCTTGTCAGTGAGTTCGCAGAAGTAGCTGGAGGTGACGAGTCCGAGTCGGCTCTTCTCCAGACAGTCGCGGGCCAGTTCAACTATCTGGTGGTGGGCGAAGCCGAGGACGCCATCTGCCAAAGGGAGGACGCTCTCTGGAGAGTTGCTGCGGACGATGTCCTGGATCCTTTCCTCCATCTGAGCTGTGGCCTGCATTCATAAGGACACAAACATGTTAGCTAAGGCAAAAGATAATTCATGGCTAGACTGCGGTAAAGTTATTTTGAGCCTGTACCTTAGGAAAACGTTCCTTGTAGACATGATTCATCATGATAATCTCGTGATCGTAGCACGACGGAGATCTGCCAGGGCTGAAAAATAATATCAGCTCTTTAGCCGGACTAGTAACACATTTGGGAGACGCATTAGCATGTACAGATGAAAGGTAATGTTTGTTTTATACCTGAGACTGCGTGAGCGGGGCCGCATGGCCGTCGTTCTGCGGCATTCATCCCCAGAGATGCTCTCAGTGCAGAAGTGCTTAGAGAGGAAGTGCAGTTCATCCGGCGTCGGCTGGAAGGGCAGCTGGTGCAGCTTCTCCTGTGATGAACAGGATGACTGGAAATGAAATAAATATATATTTAACATGAAAAGAAAATTTGACCTTGCTAGCAGTGGACCTTGTATTTCTGAAGTTGACCTCGTAAATAAATGTTGAAATTAAAGCATCTTTTGCAGTGTTGTTAACATTAACATATTAAACTATGCATGAATCCGAAGTAAATATGGGTTTATTTTTTGTATGGCGCTGATATCTTTCACTGTGTTTAGCTGAAATCGTTTTTGTTGCCCTTTCCTTGTTTCTGGATGTCAGACTGCGCGATGCTTACACTGACGGTGGAGCTCGGTGTGTTGGTTCCATAACCAGAGGAAGGAAGTGAAGCCAATGACCAGCGGCGTCCATCAGCCCTGTCATACATCCACAAACAAAAACACAGACCAGTCACTGCTCTGCTTCATGGACCATTTCTGACTCCATAAATGAACAAAGGGCTTTTGTTCAGAGGAACAGGGAAATGCTGGTCATCTGTCTTTGAACCAAGACAACAATTGTCTTCAGACTGATGAAACACAATGTTCCATTTCCATGTTTGTATTGAAAACGTGAAATAACTGCAAATCCTGATGATCGCATGGTTATAGATGAATGGTGGTCTGTGGTTGTTATTGCACAAAATTAATTCTCAGAGTTACAGCAAGGATAGGACAGAAACTGAATTACAAGAATAATGTAAAAACTACATTTCAGAATTAAGATGAGGCAAACTATGGAGTTTATTTGGGACAAATGAGAGTTAATGAAGATTCAAGGGCCTAACATGAATTTACCTGTCTGCTCTGTGGCAATGACTGTGGATTATAATAAAGATACACATTAAATTTTTTAAAGACGAGAAATGGTATAAAATAAATGCTATTTTTTGAAAACACTGGGATGTACTCTACTGCAAAGTTCATCTAGTCTTTTCAAATGGCAAAACAGGCACAAGAAGATGATTATTTATAATGTCTGATATTTTTCAGCTGCAGCTGAAGTAAACATTTATGGCTGTTTTACCTTCGTGAAAAGGAGAAGTGAGCAGAGGCACTAGGGGAGAAATTTCTGGGACTGTCTTGTGGACTTGTTCCTGCAAGAGAAACAGAATTAAATGATTTAAAGACCTACAAGCAATAAAGTCCAGTAAGACTGTGGTGTTACCAGCACAAATTCAGAGCAAAACAATTCTTCAGCTGAGAAGTATTTTTAAAAAATCCCAATAAATTTTTGTAGAAAGGTGGGATTTAGGTCAAGCAAGAGTTGCGTAGATTTTGAGGCAGATCAAGATACAGGATTTTTCCTCTACAAGTTGATTTTTTTACAGCATGCTGGAAAGAACTGAAACCGGTGGCAGTCTGAAAGGTAGGAAAAACAATTCTAATATTTACTGCTCCAGTAGTACATTTTAGAAAATGGTTTTGAGTAATGTAATGTGTATGCAGGGTGTAATTATTAGGCTTAAACATGCAAAATCACCAGTATGGTCCTTTAACTTCACATTTAAATTTTGATTTTCATTCAGAATTCTGTTTTGGAAAATGGTGCCAGTAACGTTTGTATAAATTGGGCTCAAACATGCAAAATTGCCGGTATTGTTCTTTAAAGTTTATTGCGACTAGTTCAGTCCCCGTTCAAAATGTGTCTGTTGGGAATGGGCCGTGTCGTGCTGAAAACTGCATCCCTGCTGTTAACTGCATCCCCGCTCGCGGATAATGGATCATATATGTAATCCAAAGCAATATTTGTTCCTTTGAATAACTTTTATCAAACAGTGATTATGGCACTTCTAACAGGCAATAACAACAATACCTACAGTAAGTCTACTGGGCAGCAGCAATTCAGTCCTCCATTCTTATTTATTTGTTATTTCTGCCAAAAAATGCACCTCCTCCTTTCTGAGCCCTGAGGAGGCTCACATGCACCAAACTCACCCTGTCACATCCAAACAGCCCCGGATGTGAGCTCTAACTTCATTTCATTCCTTCATCTTCAGAAAGTTATTTAGACTGGGGATGCAAATGCCAGCAGAAGTGGGATGCAAATTCGGCAGGGATGCAGATTTTGGCACAACACTGGACTTTCTGGTGTCCGCCTCAGCCTGTCTTCATTTAGTTCTGCACGTCCTCGTGAGCTAGCTTTGTTTGCTGTACGGGGTCGGGTTGAGACCGTGGCACTGGACTGGAGCATATGCCGCCACGCCTGGAGCATATCCTGCCGCGTGGACTACTTTTTACCGGAACAGCTCAATTTGAGAACCGCTCATCCAAACAACTTCACATGCAACACTGCACCTCCTTGGGTCCTGAGCAATAAACCTGCTGAATTTCAACTTCATACAGTGTCGGGTTCTAGACATATTGGTGCCACAGACGGAGATTTCTGTCTTTATGGTTAGATAGTATTCACCATAATAGATATTTGATTTGTAGAAACTTCTAGCACCATTTAACTGGACACAGATCTAATATTGTCTCTTACAGACAGCCATGCTGTGGCTCTGAAGTAAGTTTCCTGCACGGCTTGTGTTTTCTAACATCATGCAGCGATATGGTACACTGGCCTCATAACGGCGAGCAACGAGGTCAGTATCCAAGCAAACTAAAAACACCCACAACCCACTCCGCAGCATGGTTTTCATATCAGCATATTAATGCAGATTTCCTTATACACATTACAACTTAATAACCCGTTGTGCTTTAATGTCGAGCAGTATGTTTAGTGTCAAACATATTTTTTTTTAATTAGTCATCCTCTCACCTTCCACTCACCAGTTACAGTTAAAACAGTCTGAGCAGTTTGTGTTTAAAAGGCTTTTGGCTTTCATGCTGTCTGAATATCAAATATGCGAGTCTGATGGCAGCACACGGTGAAGTTTAACACTCTCTTCTCACCAATCTCACATAGATGAACCTACTGACAGACAGTGATTTGGTTTGCAAATGTGACAGTCGTGAGGTCGCAGAAAGTCTGACAGGCACACAGCTTATCAAAAATGCCTGATGTTTATATAAAAACTCCATGAGAGAAGGCAGATATTTTATATGGATGTAGCTAAAACGTAGTTCAACTATCATGTCTGATGAGCTAAAACCAAACAAGACATTTATGCTGTCAGAAAATAATCCATTATAAACAAATACAATTGATTCATTTCTATAAAAATAAAACAATACTTAAAGGACCATACCAGTGATTTTGCGTTTAATAAATAATAATGTTTTAATAAATACTACCCACATAAACGCTGCATCACTGTAAATCATTTTCCAAAACAGAAAACTATTTGATTTTCCTGTTACTATGCCAAATCCCTTAATCTTTCAGAATCAAATATTCAGGTTATATATACACACATTTTAAAGGACCATACCATTGACTGTGCATGTTTGAGCCTAATATATTCAATTTTCATACATGTAATGTTACTGACAATCACTTCCCAAAGCATACTGCTGGAACGGTGAATTAAAACTGTTTTTCCTACCTTCCAGACCTCCATTGGTTTCAGTTCATTCTGCTATTAAAATCAACTTGTTGATACTTGAAACGTTCTTGGGATAGGTAATCCATCATCACCAACAAGATGTGTATTCAGGATTTTTTAGAAGTTACTTAATTTTAGTGTTTAAGCTAAATAAAAAGTGCAGAGTGAATGTATGCCTCCACCGGGGAATATAGTCCCAAAAGAAGACCTGCATTTATNGATTAAGAGATTTTGCAAAATATCAGGAAAGCTGAAATACAGTTTTATCCTTTGAGAAATGATTGTCAGTAACGTAACATGTATGAAAATTGAATATATTAGGCTCAAAAATGCACGATCGTCGGTATGGTCCTTTAAAATTCAATGTTTGATAAATGTAGAAGGCACCGTTGTTTGTAATTTCTTGGTAAAAGCAGTTTTCTCCTGGGATGATATTCTCTGATTGAGACCATTTTCTTTGCTCCAGCTCCATGTTGGATCGGTTAAATTAAGAAATTTTGACCAAAAAAATGAGAATGACGTTGGATTATATATCTAAAGAACGTTTCAAGTCACTACAAGTTGAATTTAACAGCACACTGGAATAAACTGAAACCAATGGCAGTCTGGAAGGGAGGAAAAACAATGCTAATATTTACCACTCCAGTAGTATGTTTTGAACGGTTGTCAGTAACATAACACATATGTGGATTGTATTTATTGGGCTCAAACATGCAAAATCACCATTATGCTCCTTTAATACTTCAATGAAAAAGATTCATCTACACATTTCCTCTAATAAATATGCAGGATCGCATTAATTCCTCTTTCACGTGTTCTCTTTATCTGTATGAGTCGTGTTGGATTGGATCTTGTCGGTTGCAGAAGAATAAAATGGTAATGAGCATACGATATCATGAAAGATACTTCCTGAAAGATACCAATTAGCCATTGTTTCTACACCAGAAACATCCCTAAGCTCCAGCATTAATCAGCCATAATTACATCCCCCAGTAAATTAACCAAAACCAACAATAGTAGCTCCTGTGTCTTTTCCAGTCAGTGAACCTTGTTAATCGTGAACGTCTCCATGTAATTCACGTGTAACTTTAATCGCAGCTGATAAAAAACGCTCTCCTTTAACCCTCTGGAATCTAAAGTCACTTTTGTCACATTGCTGATTTTCTACAATCTTAAATTATCAAGTAGAAAACTGACAACTTTTCAATGATTTAGTTTAGATTTTCTTGCTAAATTGTTTGTTTGGAATTTTGTTTTTTCTTGAATAAAGAATTTTCTTGAAAAATTGATTTGAGACTCCAAAGGGTTAAGAGTTAGGCTGCATGCTAAGACACAATACAGATTACCTACTCGAGAAAGAACTTTCTGCAGGAAGTATATAATGAAATTGGATTTCATAAGACAATGTTGTTTATCAAGATAAATTATTTATGATCATGAACAAGAACATTTTGTAAGCTGAAATCTATAAAGAAGCCTGTGTTTTTACAGAATTCTCGCACACAGATGTACCCTGTAATATGACTGCAGTAGATGGAGCTGAGAGGATGTTTTTCTTACCTTTGGTACCTACATTACGTCTGTGCCACACTGTCAGGTCATCCCAGACCTGAACACACTCGTTAGTGAGATCGCTGCAGCGTTCTGAGTCTGACTTCATCTTAAACACCTTCGTTAACACAGACTGAACAAATGCGGCGAGCTGCGGCTCTGCTGCTGCAGGAAATAAAACGCCCTGTGGTAAACAAGGTCTCCCCTCCCCGTGCTCCTCTGCATTTCCTCTCTGTGTCCCACCACTTCCTCATCCAACACAATCACTGCCCTTTGACCTGCCGCCGTACCGCACTGCTCTCACCCAGACGACGAGATTGTTTTCACAAAGACTACAACTGAAACGACATGAAAATAAAAAATAAATAATACAATCAAAATGCTATCCAATCTGACTGCATAGAGGTGTAAATACAACATGTACAGCTGCTGATATTCATAAAGTTATTTTTGAATTGTGATTTGCCGTAAATACATACCTACACCTATAACGTGGACAATGACAGGAGAGGCCGCACAAAAAAAGTTTGTTTTTTTTAAATAGATGAAAACTGTCCACAGCCTGCAAATAGCGTGACAGCCCATCTGCTGAGATCTAATCACAATGCATCCAGATAATGAGAATGCAGGTTGATTGAGGTGTAAAAACAAGCATCTGATGTCCTTTATTATACATGAGGACAGGAACGCTGGCCGCTGCATTGGTCGCCGCTCCTCCTGCGTTTGTTCGTTTGGTTTTGTTTTTCTGCAGTTTTTGCTGTATTGGATCTTTTGGCTATGCTGCTTCTCATCTCTTCCCAGACCTACTGTACGCTCCTCCCACTCCCTGCAATCCTCATCAGCTGGTCTACTCTCCGTTTGGGACTTTAATCTCACCATCATGTGTGGCAGGCCTTCTCTTTCTCTGCCCCCAGACTCTGGAACTCTCTCTCTCTCTCTCTCTCTCCACATCTGTCAAATGGATTCTGTTACACGATTCAAATCTGCTGTCAAAACGCACCTTTATAAGCTGGCTTATCCACTTTGAGTCCACCTGTGTCTGTGCCAGGACAATGTTTTATGTCTGATTCTACTGGTGTTTATGTTCTTTTGCTTTTAATTCTTGTGAAGCGACCTTGAGTGCCTTGAAAGGCACCTTTAAATAAAATGTATTGATTTATTATCATATATACTCGAGTATAAGCCGATCTTGTGTATAAGCTGACTCACTGATGTTGTTCCATCAATTTATTTGTTTAGCAAATTACCTGTTTTTCTGGGTATTGTGGTAGTATTCCTGTGATTTTCTGAAAATAATCTAAGTACCGGTAAACGTGATATTTATTTCAGCAGCTGACCAATCACAGCAGCGCTTAATGTCCGCACAAAATGTGCTGAATAAGATGTTTAGCCAGGAAATAGTTTCCATGGGTAGTGGTACTGGGGAGTATTTCCACACCTGGAAATTTCATTCTCTGGGATCAAATTTGAATTTCTCGTGAAAAAGCCGACCCCCGATTTGCTTTGTGAAATTTGGTAATAAAAACTCAGCTTATACTCGAATATATATGGTAATTTTTAAAATCTGGATATCATATCCATCCTGAGATAACGTTTTAATGCAAGCTGTTAAATACCTAATACACACACACACACACACACACACACACACACACACACACACTTACCTGTAAGGGATGAAAGAGGAGAGTGGGGTCGCGGCAAACCTGAAGACTGACCGCTTCCTATCAGACTTTTTCTGTTGCTCGTTCTGCAGCTGGAAAAACCAGACAGGGAAACGTCAGAGGAGATACTGGACAATCTCATATGGTTTTTTGAAAACCAATGAGAGCACACTATAGAAAATAATTGTGGAAACCCATACGAGGCGAACAGGTTTACCCTCTGGAAACCTTTTCTGTGCTGCTGTGAGATAATGGGCAGAAAAATATCAGAATAACAATCCATCATAAACTTTCTAGCTACTCCAAGTCATCATTATCACTTCACTTTAGCAGATTATTACTTTCTCTATTATTCCACAATAAAAGGAGAATTTTGGGCTAATAAAAGCTTGAGTTGAGTAGACCTAACAAATCAATCAATGATAACAAAACATTCAAAGTGCACATCTCTGACCAAGCTGATCAATGCTGTAAATGATCTATTAATAGAAAATTCTTCTGCATTATAAATCTCCATCTGGATCCGGACCTGATCTGGCAGAGGTATTTTGTCATCATATCTTTAATGTCAGGCTTATTTACAGAATTAGGTACACCAGCCATTTGTAGCAACAAATATTCACAGCGAATGATGCCTTATTTCATTGCTTGCCATATAAAAATGCAAATATTTACACAAAAGCATGAGAACAGAGCTAATATGGGCATGTTGCTTGTTTCATCCAACTGTCTTGCACGGAAAAGCTCCAGGATGCAAGCTAGACCTCTCCCCAAACAAAAAGTTTAGACCAAAACTTTCATTCCATCCTTCAAAGCTTCATTTTTAAATCATGAGGAAAACTGAACAATAACATCTGACTGAATAATGTAGAGTGAAAAATGTTACGTTTCTGTGCAAGGCAAGCTTAAAATGTTCTGATTCTCTTACATTCAGACTGAAATTAAAGGCTGTCAGTGGAATTAAGTAATTCCTGAAGCACACAAACTCACTTCAAGGTCGGAGGCTCAATGGCAGCTCGTTATATAAGCTGTTCAGAGAAATGAATCATTTCACAGGACATTTTAAGATGTAATTTAGTGAAAATTCCAATCAACAAAATATAGAGTCACAACACAAGTCTGTACTTGAATACTGAAGGTAAGAGCTTAAAACAAAAAGATCATTTAGAACAAACATGGCGAGAGAGAGAGAGAGAGAGAGAGAGAGAGAGAGAGAGAGAGATCAACATTTCATATTCACAAAGGCTTCTGCAGCAATACAGAATACTGAGCATATACTTCCATCAAGGCCCAAACATTCTCTCATTTAATGATTTTTTGCCAATAAATCCAGACTTTTACTATCATTACCTTAAAATCAGATATGTCATTAAGATTTATCATGCAAATTCATTGAATAGTGGGACTCCGGACATCATCTTCTTCTTCTGGATCTGCATCTAAAACTGTTGGAAATGTGTCCAAATCATTTTGCTGAATCAGCATAATCTAAACAGCACGATGTATGTTAATTGCATGTTTCTAGTCTTATAAATGGCGTTTGATTAATTACTTTTAATGCACCAGATCTGGATCAATATCTGGATCTGGGCTAAATTGTACCTTATAGTCCATTATAGGATCGTCATGCTGGATTTTTTTGGCTGGATTTTTTTTCTGGATTAAGATACAATTGTCTTAGTTTTCAAGAAATAGACCACAAATTCCCTACGTTGAATGTTAAATTACATGTGGAAAAAAAAATAAATAAAAAATTCCTGTATCCAGATCCCAATTCAGATGTGCCTCAAACTAACAGACTAACAAACACCAGAAAAAATATAACCTCCATGGCAAAAAATAAAAGGCATCATATGGAGCTTTTCCACATTGAACTAAGCATCCTGAATTAAATATCAGTTTCTAGCAGTTATTTATTCTTATATAATTCAGAGAAGTCCGATGTGGCCTCAGAACTGCATTTTCAGAAGTCTGAAACTTTCTCTCAGTTTGAGTCGTCTGGAGAGCAGACAGAGTTCACGTATCTACACAAGGCGAGACTAGAAAATAATCTAAATCATGATCAGCTCTCACCTTTACTTATTTCAGAAAAGGAAACACCTGCTCAGAAAATGAGTGGCATCTCAGACAGTTTCCTGCTCCAATTCACAGAAAAATCCCCAAGTAATTTCGCTAAATCGAAAGGGGAAACCTTATTTTCGCTTTAATGCCACTTATCTCTGCTATCTGAAGTGGTTCCTGGGGGCTAACCTCTGCAAATCAGAGAGTGGACACACCATGAATCATTTATCACGATGGAGAGGGCGTGAATAATATCTGGTACACAGGTGCTCAGTCAAAGAGGATCAGATTTAACGAGATCTATTTATACCATCTCACTGTGGATTAGGCCGAGAGAATGCCATGCCACTGCCCAAACATCCACCCGTTGCTTCACCCTCTGCCTGTCAGCTCGGTGTCTGTACCAATATAACCTCCATTACAGAGCTTAGCTGACACGGCCATGTTTACTGTACAGAGATGCTAAAGTGACTGCTAACAGATTAGCTTAAAAAAAACAAACAACAACAACCATGTGCTTCAGGTACCGAAAATGCCAAGCAGACCATCTTCTATCTGAGCTTTGGACCATGTTCCCAGGAAGGCTGAGCGTGGAGAAAATGTGTGTTTGTTGAATTGAGCTTTAAAGAAAGGAGGAGGAGGAGGAGGAGGAGGAGGAGAAGCTTTGGGTGAAGATGATAGCGAGAAAGTAGGCCAGCATTGTATGCCGTAATGCAGATGTGCGAGACTCCTGGAATGAATCCACCTGAGCTTCACCTGGCTTGATGAAAACCTTCAGCCTCATCATGAAACCTGCAGAAAGTGTAGCTAAGGAGCATTTTATCACTAAAAAAAACACTCTATCAAGGTTTTATTCATAGTTATCAGAATTATTTTCTAAAAGCGTGCTTATTTTGGTAAAAGATAGCAGCAGGAATAGTTTATTTACTTTGATTTAGAACTCTTTGAATCCAAAAAAAGTCTTGACCCTGATGCTAGCATTTATCTCTTTACTGGAGTTTTGACTCGGTGAGTTTTGCTCCCTTGTCAAAGCTGTCAGGTGAGATGATGAAGCTCAAATCACATACATTTCAGCGACTCACTGTGAAATCCAAATTCAAAGGCAGACATCTGACCCGCACAGCACTATTATTAGTATTTAAAAAATTTACTGCTTCAGTAAAAGCACTGCAGCTCAGCTTGTTGTCAGTAAAGATTAAAAGTTTTATTTAAACCAGCGTCATTTATTTTCTACGTTGAACTCTTAAGATGTTCTGTGTCATGAACAGAGACTCTGACAAACAGATATGACAAATCTCTTATTTTTCCAAGGCGAGTTTGTATTTTCGTATACTGTAGTTATGCAACTTGGCAACAAATACCAATATTATTCTGTTGAACAGCTGCAGCAGTTTTTTTGTTTTTTAAATCTGGCTCTAATATTTTCACATTACATATAAAATGTGTCTTACGCTTTCTATAAACTGTGATATAACAACAATAATAATACTAATACTAATAATAATAATAATAATCTTTATTGTATAGCGCATTTCATACACGATGTGCAACTCAAGTTGCTTTATATAAGAATAAAAGAGATATACGAAAATAAAAAGTAAAAATAGAAACGATAAAATACAATAACAATAAAAACATTAAATGACAGCATTTGACATAAAAGCAGTTCTAAAAAATATATATTTTAAGATTCTTCTTAAAAATATCCGCAGTTTTGAGATGCGTAGACCCTCTGGCAAATTATTTAGAACTTATTTAGAAATTATTTAGAACAACAATCTCATATGTTCGCTGCATGTCACACTATAAGACTTTGGGATGGGAATAATCACATTTTAGTTGGAAATATGTGTCGGACTTTACAATATAATGTTTGATAGTGAATCATAGAGCTACGACAAGCAGAAACAACTGCAGGCAGAAATGCATCATCAACTAATTTCTAATTTCTTTTTTTCATGTATATTGCCTTCTGAGTCTGATATTTTGCCATAGTTATTCTAAAGATTTAAAATGTCCTTTTATTATTTATTTTTCTTTTATCTTTTTTTTTTCCTAATTGTTCTATAAATTAAATACTGACATGAATATTCTGGAGAATATAAGCCCCTTGAGGTTTTTTTTTTTTTTTTTTTTTNTTTTTTTTTTTTTTTTTTTGCATTTTCTCCATCACATTCCCTTTTTTGTTTATTTAATTTTGTATTTTTCTTTTTTATGTGTAAATAAATGAATATATTAATAAACCAAACTAAACTTTCCATTGATTTGGTTGGTTTATAGATGTTGGTCGTCGCTGATTTTTGCAGCTAAATTTTTGACATTGCTGGAATTTTGTTTCTGGTCATCTTTGGTTGCAAAAGAGCTAAACTGCCCGTTAATGGACGTGTCTCATGCTGCGATTCAGAAACACTGTTTGGGATTTATGACCAAAGATTTCATCACGATTCTCTCACGACTGTAACTTTCATCTCCGACTGCCTAAAACTGTCTGGACAGCCATGCTAAGCAGCAGAAACCACAATACATCAACTCTATATACAACATGTGGGAAAGATGATATTTTCTTAATGATATGAAATAAAATGTTTTTTGGGAGCTAAGTACACACATTGGCACATTGCTGATTTTTGGAGAGTTTATTTCATTATTTCATTTTCTAGACTATTCTAGAATCAAGTAGAAAATTGACAATTTTAATCATTTATTTTAGACTGTTCTTGCTCAATTCTTCCAGATTGGATTTTGTTTTTTCAAGAATTAAGAATTTTCTAGAAAACTATTTGAGACTCCAGAGGGTAAAGGACCATACCACCCATTTTGCATGTTTAATCCTAATATATTCATTTTTCATACATGTTACATTACTGACAATCATTTCCCAAAGCATAAAACCAAATTTCAGCTTTAATGATATTTTGCAAAATCTCTTAATCTTTCAAAATCAAATATTCCAGCGATATACCCACCTTAAAAATCCATGTTTCTCCTGCTAATAGTTACGCAGCCTTATGGAGTCACGGTCCTTTAAATTTTTCCATAAACGCAGGTCTTCTTTTGGGACTATATTCCCCGGTGGAGGCATACATTCACTCCACGCTTTTTATTGAGCTTAAACACTAAAATTACATAACTTTAAAAAAAACCTGAATACACGTCTTGTTGGTGATGATGGATTACCTATCCCAAGAACGTTTCAAGTATCAACAAGTTGATTTTAATAGCAGAATGAACTGAAACCAATGGAGGTCTGGAAGGTAGGAAAAACATTTTTAATTCACTGTTCCAGTAGTATGCTTTGGGAAATGATTGTCAGTAACATTGCATGTATGAAAATTGAATATATTAGGCTCAAACATGCAAAATGGTTAGTATGGTCCTTTAAAGGTCAGCAGCCATTCCAGCCAATGTCATTGTAATTTACGGAATTAAACAGGAAACACCTTCCCTCTGTTCTCAGCTCAGCCATGTCTGTATTCAATTAAGCCAATTATCAGATCACCTTGGAAATCATTTGTGACCAAACATAACAGTCATCTCCGACGCCATCAGTGTTTCCAGCATCCCACAAACTCTCACGGTGAATTTTATAGGAAAGCAAATATTGCACACTTGCACAAAATATCCTAAAACAGCCAGTATTTCATATTAAGCTGTTCCCCCCAAAAATAGGTCAGAACATGGATTAAAAATAAATATTGGTTTTATGGGCTGGACCAATACTGAAGCATCGTCATAAACCAGAACTGGGATCAAGTGGATCAGCTATAAAGCAGAAATTCACATAAAGCAATGAAAGGCTATTATGCAATGTTATGAATCTAGCTAAAACTCAAACATGCAGTAAGTATTGCATGAAATCACAGCATTCATTAATAAGCTATATTTTTCTAGAAATAAAGTCAGTTTTTGCATGAAAGTAAAACTATCAGCAATTTGACTTTTCTAATAGTTGAAATATTGGGGATGGCATATAGGAAGTCAAACATCTGTGTTGGAAACATGACCTGGCCTGAAAAAGACAAACAGTCACTAACCATTTAACTCCCAAAGCAAATAATACACAATAGGCAGCAGGGAACACCCAGCTTCTTATTCAGGCTGGCCTCATAAAACACCTGAGCTGACCTACAGTCAACACCAGGAAAACATCCCTCTGCCTGCACAACGCTCCACAAATGTTCTTACAACTTCCACGTCGAGGTGGCAGGAAAATAAACTTTTCCTTTTGTTCTACACAATACAACTTTTCAACAAAGTCTGCCAATAAATCAAAGCATCATATTGCAGAAAACTGAAATTACAGCAATGCTTCAAAGTTTGGTTTATTTTTAAGGTTACCTTTTGGACCTGCGGAGACACGCTCCACTGAAGAAGTGTGGCATGTTGAAGTTGGACAGCACTGTCCACAGACTAGAATCAGACATAGTCTCCAGGTCATGCCAGCATTCGGACAGTGGGAAATGTGAAGGGGGCTTCAGAAGACCTGGAGAGGAGAAGCGACGGCTTTCGGGGTTTGGGAGGATGTGACCTCCAGGGCAGTCCTGACAAACGCTCCTAGAACAGCTCTCCTCCAAGCCAAATTTCCTCTGCGCAGGCACATCTGCAGCCAGCTGCGGCATAAACACTGCGATACGTCCTCTGTCCTCAAATTAAAAAAAGTAATCCAGGGAGGCTCTGCAAAAGGTGTGATCCGGGTCAGGTGTTGGGAGCCTCCAGTGTGAGCAGGAATATGACACTTAATAACAGCTGACTTTTTGTTTTCCTGTCTCGCTGTGACTGCGTTATCCCAAACGCTCGCCGTGCTCTCTCCGCTCAACATGCTTCATATCATGTAACAGGCATCTACCACTTCCAGCCGTGGGGGGGAGGGGGAGCTGTGAGTCAGAGGGCTGCTGCATCATCATCGGTGTTTTTGCTGCTGTGCACTTGCAGCTTTCACATACTGGCACCCCTCTGAAAATCCTGCAGGTCTTATTTGAAATGAAAATTCTGTTTCTTTTATCAATGAATAATTTCATCCTGTGTCCCTATTTGTTTAACAACATCCTCACCTTCACTCCTTCACCTTTGATCCTTGTTTCATGTATAGATCAACTCTTTATGCAGATAAGCAGTCAAAAATCAACTGGAAAAATGTTTGGATCTTAACAGGAATTTACAATATATACTTGTGCAACAAAACCCTAATAAAATCAGTTTCACATCTCAGAAAGAGTCTCACTCTCTCACCACACATTAAAAAACAGAAAGGTGGCGTTGTGTCGGTTCAGTGATAAATTTGACTTTCTGTGCCTCTGCATGTATGTGTGAGAGTTTATATCCAGGTCATGACAGCAGCATGTGGGGGAGAAAAGTATGCAGACACTTTCTGCGAAATAACTCCCACTGCTCAGAACAAAACAATATTCTCAGCCAGATAAACCGTTCAAACAATCCAACCTGCTAGACATTGATAACTTATATCCAATATTCTGCAAAGGAGCAAAGTTCAGCCCAGAAAACACACACTCGGCTCTGCTGCCAAACAGCCTCAGACTTGTGATAACAGCACCGCTGTGTGTGTGTGTGCAGTGTTGGAGGTTCCTGTAATCACGGTTTTGAGGTGATGTAGTGAAATATATAAATGTTAGACGTGAAAGATTCCCCTGCTAATCCAAGCTTCAAAAATATGTATGAGACGTATCCATGAACAAGCAAAGGAAGTGGTTAATACAAAATCTGTGTGTTATTATCAGAGTAATTGTGCTAATTATGTAGGTTTAGCTCTGTAACATTTAATGTTATAGTGAATACAAGTAAATATAACAAAACTGAGTTAAGATTCAATGCAGAAAGAATGAAAGGAGTAGCGAAACTGAATACTGAATACTTTTCCCATCGAGGGATAATCTCAATCGATGACAGGAAGAACGTTTACAGCCATTGTGAAGCCTTTACAGGACCGAATAAATCAGCTTAAAATTGCTTTAATTTATGCTGATTTCAATCTGATTATGGATTTTACATGATGTTTTGCTTCAAAAATATATTTATTGCCTAAGCCTGTAGACGCCACATTGGCATATGGAAAGTGTGACGTAATTGCGGCCGTAATGGCTAGCCACAGACGCCGCTTTGGAGGGTCGACCGCATGTTCGCACACCACTAGATTTTTGAAGCGCGGACAGCGTTCGTGTGATGTAAGGCGCCTCCAACGATGATTGGCCAAGCGAAGAGATATGAAAAGGTACAGAGGAAACCGAGGTAGTGTGTAGAGATGTGGAAGGAAGAGAGGATAAATAAACAATGTTTTGGGGCAGTTAAGCAATCGTTGTTAACATACAGCGCCACCATTGAAGTGTACGGTCAACTGTGCGGTGATGCCAGGAGGTCCGTTGCAGAGAAATCCGCGTTTATGATCGCACCACGTGCGCATGAAGCATGAACCAGACTTTAATCGGATTAGAATCGAAGTTTTGACGTGTGCGCAAACTGACTGCTGAGCTGCGTTGTCGACTTGTATTTAGCATTACGCTGCAGTGTGACGTTACGTTCTTCACAAGAAAACTGACCATCTGGAGAATCTCACAAAAACTGGAGTATTATTCTAAGTTATGATGAAATAAAGAACCAAAACATGTTGTATGAAAAGCTGTGAAGCACCAGTCATTTCAGCATCCTCAGAAGCACCTGGTCACATGACTCAACACGTAGAAAGACAAAGACGTACAGACCAGATGACCGCTAAAGACCGGCTCAGCTGAGTCATCCAGGTCTTTAGACTGACCCAGAAACGTGAACTGGTCGGATTCTGTTCACTTTCAGCAACAATAGTGAACAGGAAGTGGTTTAAATATGCTGAACGACAAAGAAGTCAGTGCAGATTAAGGCCTGAGGACCATGATGAAGTGGAAAAGATTCAAAACCTCAGGAGGAGAGACAGAGAATATGACAAAAGAGGAAACAGAACCGTGACCGCTTCATCACGATTACTTCTAACGCACACCTCTTACTGTCATACTATTATCAGAAGTGGTTTTTTGGAGAATAGGAAAATAAGTGTGAGCGATGGCGTCACGTCAGTGTTCCCTCAGCGTGTTTCCGTCCATCTCCCTACAGGCCGGCGTGACAGCTTTCACTCTAATTATGGCTCTGCTCCGTTTCCGTGTTCCACATAAGAGACGATGTTTCAGATGGTTCAAAGTCAAACCTGCACACAGCAGCCTGGCTTCCAACCCACACAGAGACATGGAGGAAAGTCACAGACATGTAGGAAGGGCATGGACACGTAGGAAGGTCACGGACATGTAGGAAGGTCACAGACATGTAAGAAGGTCATGGACATGTAGGAAAGTCACAACACGTAGGAAGGTTACGGACATGTAGGAAGGGCATGGACATGTAGGAAGGTCATGGACATGTAGGAAGGTCACGGACACGTAGGACACATAGGAAGGTCATGGACATGTAGGAAGAGCATGAACATGTAGGACACGTAGGAAAGTCATGGACATGTAGGAAGGGCATGAACACGTAGGAAAGTCACTGACACGTAGGACACATAGGAAGGTCGCAGACACGTAGGACACGTAGGAAGGTCATGGACATGTAGGAAGGTCATGAACACGTAGGAAGGTCACTGACACGTCGGAAGTTCACAGACATGTAGGACACGTAGGAAGGTCATGAACATGTAGGAAGGTCATGGACACATAGGAAGGTCACGGACACATAGGAAGGTCACAGACATGTATGAAGGTTATTGAGACATGTAGGAAGGTCATGGAGACACATAGGAAGGTCAAGAACACGTAGGAAGGTCAAGGACATGTATGAAGGTTATTGAGACATGTAGGAAAGTCATGGAGACACATAGGAAGGTCACGGACATGTAGGAAGGTTATTGAGACATGTAGGAAGGTCAAGAACACATAGGAAGGTCACGGACATGTAGGAAGGTCAAGGACACGTAGGAAGGTCACGGACACATAGGAAGGTCAAGGACATGTAGGAAGGTCATGGATACATAGGGTCACGGACAAGTATGAAGGTTATTGAGACATGTAGGAAGGTCATGGAGACACATAGGAAGGTCATGGACACGTAGGAAGGTCATGGACACGGTTCAGTTAAGCAACAACATTTTACTGTTTAGTAAATTCTGCTAAGTTATTAAAGTTTTGCCATGGACAGTGATTAAAAAAAACATCATGAGGGTTGAGTCTGTATCTCAACATTGAATCCCAACACATCCTGTCCTCTTTGGAAAGTGCATGATTTCTGTGCACATAACACGTAACACAGTTCCTAAAGTTTAGCATGACTCCAAAATGGATCGTTCATTTATGGTTTCGCGCTTTCATGACGACTCCATGACAACCAACCAGTTTGTCTCCGTTTCTCTGTGCTTCACAAATTTTGAGAGCCAGGACAAAGCAACCACTTCGGCTTTAGCTCTGCCAGGATCCGCATTTCTAGCCTTCAGCCGCATAGATTTTTCCACTTCATGCGATGGGAATGTTCCTTGGACTCCAGAGTATGAGCTATCCGATGCCAGGAAATTGCAGCCATTTGGCATTTCTTTATGATCCCACATGGAGTAATCAGATGAATGTCGGTACTTCCTCGCCTCTGCCAGCTGCTTGTCAAAGTCGTTCGCCTTTGCTGTGTTTACGTCCCGCGGATACCATCTACATCGTTTGACATTTAGAATGGTGCGCAACCTCCACATTGGAGGTCAATCATGTCACATTTTCTGCATGCCCAAGCATAAACCAGTGTTAAGCAGCTCTCTAACAGGATGAAATCAAGTCTTAACACTTTCAAACATTCAAGTATGATGTTTCTGCTTAATTCTAACAATAAGAGCAAAGTTGCATCATTTTTAGATTTTTTTTTGGATGATTTACTCTAAGCAACTTTTTATTCATAACCAGCTGAGGTCTTGAGGGGTTCTGGGACATGTCAAGTCAGTGTTAAAACTTCTGGAGGAGGAAGCTGAACCAGCCTGGTGGAGATGACTTCATAACCACAGACTGTTCCTGAACGTGTAAGATTTATATTATGTGTTGTAAGCAGCGCTGAGGGTTGATGATGCTACAAAATATGGTTTTATGACAGTGCAGCCGTCAGATTCTTTACAGAACTGACTCATTTAATTCCTCTTGACTCTCTATGAAAGCTGAGCAAGAAGTTCAGAGGCGACGTGGGTGGGTGTTTCATTCTATTCATTGATGCAGCAAATGCTTCACAATTGGAAGGGTTGTTTTGAATGATTATTCCTAAACAGTATTCAAAGTCATACTGCATGATTTTCTGCATGTAAAGAGAGAATTTTTCACAGTTTGGTAACCGGTGGATCAATCATTTGATACATCACAGCCTTCTTAGCAATGCTAACATATGCATTATATTCTTGTTTAAATCTATTTATAAAGACCGTTTCTGTCTGTGGCACCAACATCTCTAGAACCCGGCGCTGTATGAAGTTGAAATTCTGCAGGTTTATTGCTCAGGACCCAAAGCCGTGCAGTGTCGCGTGTGAAGTTGTTTGGATGAGCAGTTCTCAAATTGAGCTGTGCCAGTAAAAAGTAGTCCGCACGCGGCAGGATACACTCCGATCCACAGACATTTATGGCAGGCTGCAGCGCACGCCATAAAGTCCGGTCCGGTCCGAACATGCATTTCAATGGGCACTGCACTAGTATGATGCTACAGATTTAGCCCTGTAGAGTCTTGTTATTTAAAAAATAAATAAAAATTATTGAATTTGACTTTCATTTGCCACCTAAAACTCTTCTAATGTACAAAGTTCTTTATTCATTTCTGTTAAATTCAAGAAAAAAAAAAAACATTAAAAAAAAAAACGTCTCCAAAAAGAAAAATAAATCTGGGAAAATGTTTTAGAAAAAATTCTTTAAAAAAAAAACAAAATAATAATTTAAAAAAACCTCTAGAAAAAAAACACTGATCGATTCTACTAAATCTGAAAAACAAATACATATTTTTCAATTGAATCTAGAAAATCTGACTCTAATATAAAAAGGAAATTGTGAAATTCACCTTCAAGGATTCATACCTCCAATGATCTCTCAAAAGACACTTTCTGGAGAAACAGACTGCAAAGCCAACCTGATTCTCAACCACCTGCAGGGCTACACAGTAACTATATTTAACACCACTTAACCAAAATACAACCACAACAGCATGGCTCCAGCCTTAATTTGAATGTTCAAACCTGAAAGAGACTTGTGCACGAACCAGGACTGACTGCAGGTGAAACTTTAAGATTAGCATCAGACATCACTAACACACAGACCTCTCAACATGCCCCCTATTACGAGGCTCACCCCCAAACATTAATAAGAACATACATTATACTGGTGGTCAAAAAAATGATCATTCCACTGAGTCTGTCAGCACACAAACCATCATAAACAAGCCAGGACCAAGCAATAAGTGTGCTTTACTTTGACTCCTCTGAATATATATCCTCCCCCCCAATAAATAAATAAATCTTGCCAGGATTCAGACGGCTCGAGAGCATTCTCCACTTTGATGTATTGCAAATGCCACAAATCCTACTTAGCACATGAAAGAGGAGCATAAACCCAACCGCAGAGCAGAAAGAGGAGAGATGGGGGGGGGGGGNGGGGGGTGACACCATCAACATTATATAAGCACTATGTCCTCCTCTTTCAATGTCATCTCAAAGACAAATGGCTTCCAGATTCTCCGTTTTAGCCTTATGAACATGAGAACGACTCAAAGTTACACAAACGAGGCCTTTAGGAACAAAATAAGCACGGCTGAAGACTCAGGCTTACCTCCAAAAATGAAAGGCGTGCAGTGGGCTGCACGGACTGCATGGGCTAGTGGGAGTGGGGCTCAAGCTCCGAGGAGTGAGGCTGTAAGTTAAATGGAGTGTGGTGAATAGTTGACTTTTAACACACACAAAGAGAAACACACCCTCAATCTGTCAGCGTGATGTGTACATATGCAGACAGCAGCGTCATGGAAACGAATGAAGCCTGTCAGATGAAGTAAGGCATTTGTCTGGTATTGCAATCCAGGTTTGACTTTAGGGACGTCTGATGCTGTAAATATGTTCACTCATTCACGTAACAGGAGAAAGACGTACGTGATAATATGCTTTATTTAAATTTAACTTTCAGCAGCTGCACTGCAAAGCATTAGTAATTTTGACAGCAATGACATTTGAAGAACATCACGGGGGAAAACATCTTGCAGTTTACAAGATAACTTCTTAAAATATTAGCAAACTAAGTTCTGTGTTATCTCTGGAAACCCACTAAATGGCACTTAGTGACCAAAAGGTGAAGCAATGATGAGCACAATGTTTTGACCTTACAGGACTATTTATAGCTATGATCAGCAGGTTCAGTGATGCATTCATATTAAAATTAGGAAATTTAACCTCCTTATCCATAAAAATGGCATGTAAAAATCTACACTGACCACCTGTTTATAAACTAATCCTAGCAGGTTATTTTAATAACACAGCAGATAGTTTAGTATTTAAAGTTTTGACACACGTGATCAGTTGAATCTCTGATATATGCATGTTTTAAAGCCCCAAAGGATGGAAACCATATCAAATGCCTTACTGCCCTGAAAAATGAGTATGAAGTCAAACACGACTGTGACTGTGGTGAAAAAAGGAAAAGGTGTCGAGCCGTAAAAAGCAGCCGTCACTGCTTTTTACCTTATTGATCACAGCCAACAAACACTCATAATGAAGAGCTTTGTTATGGCTACGTCTATGTGTGTGCGTGTGGCTTTTTTTGTAGATGTGCACATATATATGCATGTGCCTGTCAAACCAGCCTGAAAAAAAAGCAGGTTGAGCAGCTGCAGCATTCTGTTGTTGATACACGTTATCTCTGCGTGTCTATCACACACAGGTGTAACGCACACACACACACACACACACACACACACACACACACACACANCACACACACTCGCAGAGATGCATGAACACACAAACACAAGTGAGCCGCAGCTGGCTAGCAGTGACGGATTTGACATAAGGCTTCCTACTGCAGATGCTGCTGCTGCTGCTAATGCTAACGGTGCGCGGAGCTTAAAGCAACAGTGACAGACAGCAACAAACATGACAGAGAGACAGATGAAGACACAGACTGCAGAGGAGCCGTCAGCCTGAGCGGCAGAACAGAGGGAAATACTCACTCCAGCGTCAGCCCCGGAATCCTCAGCCTCTCCCGCTGGGCTTTCATGGCTGAACTGTGCTCGTTTGCTCTATTGTGGNCCACACAAAAACAGAGGGGTTAAAGGGGGAGAACGGCCCTTGTTTTGGTCTTTCCACGTTCCACCTTGAAGCTGTCAGATGAGACCGTTAGTTGCCTGCAGAGGGCATGGAGGCAGGACAAAACCCCTTCTTCCCTCCCCTAATACACGCCCCCTGCTCCTTCACAAACACACACACATTGGTTCCCCCCCCACCANTCCCTCCCCTAATACACGCCCCCTGCTCCTTCACAAACACACACACATTGGTTCCCCCCCCACCACCACCAGCTGAGGACTTGCTACACAGCAGAACTGAACACATTAAACACATTCAAATCAGGAACCTGTTATCTGTTTCTTTTTGCATGCAGTCACCTTGACAGATGCTAACACGAGCCACCCACCACACGCGCACGATGCAACGTCACCACAGGGATGATGTCATCTCCGAAAGGAAAAAAAAAACATAATGCACCACTACCTGTCAGTGCACTGAGACACCACGCACACCTGCTTCCTATGTCCTTTCTGCACAGATATCAACATTGAAAGAAGGAAAAGCCAAAAAATAACGCAACTTGGAATTCTTTTTTTTTTTTTTTATAACATCTAATCTTGCAGGCAGAGCTACAAAATGAGTGTTTGTGCTTAAAATTAGGGAGGTAAATGAGTGTTGGTGTGATTGTTGAGTGAAAGAGAAAAGTGATAAAAGCATTAGAAGAGGCGGAGACCTTTCCAGCCCACCTTAAGATGCCCCAGAGGCGAGCAGGTATAAGTAACATCCTCCTTGATCTATATTATCCACTCTTATTGTTGCATGGATTATACTGCCAAACTATTAAAATCCAAGTAAGCCACGAAGGATCAACGACCTAGGCCCCATTTACACCTCAACTTAAAGGACCATACCATCCATTTAGTATGTTTGAGCCTAATATATTCAGTTTTCATACATGTAACATTACTGACTATCATTTCCCAAAGCATACTACTGGAACAGTGAATTAAAAATGTTTTTCCTACCTTCCAGACCTCCATTGGTTTCAGTTCATTCTCTATTAAAATCAACTTGTTGATACTTGAAACGTTCTTGGGATAGGTAATCCATCATCACCAACAAGACATGTATTCAGGTTTTTTGTTTTGTTTTTTTTTTTCAAAGTTACGTAATTTTAGCTTTTAAAATCAATAAAAAGTCTGGAGTGATCTGAACGTGAAATGATCGCTGCAAACTCGTAACAACTGTATTACGGCCACCATAACGCCATACTCTGGATGTTGGATTGTAGTTAGCACAGCCTGCGCTATTCGAAGTTAGAAGGAAAAGTATGAAAATGCCGTTGTTCCAAATTGTAACAGCTGTAAGAATTTTCACATCCAGCAACAACACACTTTATGGTTTCAGCATTATCTTCTAACTTTGTGTCTCTCAGAGATGCAATGTTGTATTGCGCTTCACAAAGCAGACTGTCCAATCAGATTCACTTGTAGGCGGGGCATCTGTCCTGCTGACTGATCCACCGCAGAANCTGTCCAATCAGATTCACTTGTAGGCGGGGCATCTGTCCTGCTGACTGATCCACCGCAGAACTACAGAAAAAATGTATGCCTCCCCCAGGGAATATAGTCCCAAAACAAGACCTGTGTTTATGGAAAAATTTAAAGGACCGTGACTTCATAAGGCTGTGTAACTATTAGCAGGAGAAACATGGATTTTTAAGGTGGGTGTATCACTTGAATATTTGATTTTGAAAGATTAAGAGATTTAGCAAAATATCAGGAAAGCTGAAATACGGTTTTATCCTTTGGGAAATGATTGTCAGTAACGTAACATGTATGAAAACTGAATATATTAGGCTCAAACATGCAAAATGGATGGTATGGTCCTTTAAAATGTGATCTGTATCCAGATTATCCAGATAAGGAAGGAAAAAAAAACAAACACGGAACAAATATGGACATGATCTGGCTCATTATGATCAGAGGACAGAAAGGTGTAAATCCGTACAGCTGCAACACAAAATCCAACCACAAGTTGATGTCACCTATTTTGTCCTCCCTCTCACTCTGGTTAATAAAGTTATTTTGAATCAGGAGTTGTGACTTAATGGGTGCCTGCAACTGGAATGCAAATAGCAATAGCACACACACACAATGCACTGTATTAAGCTCATCCATGGAACAAGGAGGGAACACAGGCTTTAATAGGCTACTGAGAGCTGATTATAACACAAGCAAAATCCAGACAACAAGAAAACCTTTTCATCCGAGGTTTAAATGCAAGTCAACATCGGATAACATCAACCAGATATGTACCCAGATACAGATTTATTAAAAGATACAAAGTCTAAAACAGGCTGGAGATCCATCAAGGCAAAATAAGGAGGTTATTGAGAACCTTTTGACAATGTGCATAACAAAAAATCATTTTAGCTGAATGCAAACAGAAAGCTTAATAAACATACAAGTACAGAAAACACAGCAGAACAGACAGACAACACACAGCTGCTGCCTTTCTCTCATAAACAAATGAATTCTTTATTAGCAGGAGCCGCAGCAGACTCCATAACACTCCACAACAACCACCAAACCATCTGACCCGCCAATCAGCTGGAGCAGAAGTGATGCAAAGCTTATAAGATAAATATTACTTTAAGTATGCATGTAAAGGAGAGCAGCTCTGGAGTACAGTAAAAACAAACACTTCTTTCATATTCAAACTGTTATATCTTTTTAATAGCATGTTTTAGAATTAAAAACAGGAGAGCTGAGTTCATCCACAGACAGAGCNTTATATCTTTTTAATAGCATGTTTTAGAATTAAAAACAGGAGAGCTGAGTTCATCCACAGACAGAGCCTTTAGGGAAGCTTTATTAAGTTTTTAGGAAGATTTAATTTGAAAATATTGATTGTATGTCATTCTACATCTATTATATAGATTTTTTTATATTTACCTTGATACAAAACAATAGCCCGAGTTATTGTTTGTATGCTGTGATGCTAGGCTAATGAAATGAAGTCAAAGGTCAATGAACTGCTATTCTGACGTGTGTGTGTATGATATGGTATTTATTGATATGGTTATTTAGAGACAAACAGAAAACACTGATTTTAATACACTGAGGAAAACCCCAGACTGAAACAACCGTCCTCTGAGCCTGAATCTCAGTAAAAACGCAGCGCAGCCCGTCTGATCGTCTTTCTGAGTGTGAATCAGTGACTTCTTTGGTCTGTGGATATTTTTACTGACCTGCACCTGCATTTTGAGCAAAGCAAAGCAAAGCTCCAGACGCCATGTTTAAGCAGGTTGCTGCCATTTTTAGAGACAGCGCAAGTAAAATGGATAACTCAGTGCACCAGCGCAAATGCTTTCAAATCATTATGGCAGTGTGTGTGTGTGTGTCTGAAGTAACTCTTGTGATGTCATAAGACTCAGTTTGCTTGACTTTGACCTCTACAGCCACAAAAGCTTTTATACAGTTGTTTTAACTTTGCTCTTTAATACCAATAAACTGAATTTTATCAGCAAAACTAGCTAAGTATTGATAAGTATTACTGACAAACAACTGAGAGCACATACATCCACCAAGGCCAACAAGATCCCCAATTTAATAAAGAGCCACCATGCTAAATTTTATTGAAATCGGCCCATTAGTGGTGATTTTATTAAAGGACCATTCCACCCAGTTTGCATGTTTGGGCCTAATATATTCAATTTTCTATGTAACGCTACTGACAATCATTTCCCAAAGCATACTACTGGAACGGTGAATTAAAAATGTTTTTCCTACCTTCCACACCTCCATTGGTTCCAGTTCATTCTGCTATTAAAATCAACTTGTTGATACTTGAAATGTATCATCGCAAACAAGACATGTATTCAGGCTTTTTAGAAGTTATGTAATTTTAGTGTTTAAGCGCAATAAAAAGCGTGGAGTAAATGTATGCCTCCACTGGAAAATATAGTCCCAAAAGAAGACCTGCGTTTATACTTCATAAGGCTGCGTAAGCAACTATTAGCAACTGCATAACTATTATTAACATGGATTTTTAAGGTGGGTGTATCTCTTGATTATTTGATTTTGAAAGATTAAGAGATTTTACTAAATATTGGGAAAGCTGAAATACAGTTTTATCCTTTGGGAAATGATTGTTAGTAACATAACGTATGAAAATTGAACTGAAAATTGAATATTAGACTCAAACATGCAAAATGGGTGGTATGGTCCTTTAAGGCCAAAGAAATTCTGGATCCCGGATCCAGAGTATGATCTGGATCATCTCTAAAATTGAATTGCTTTAAATTTCATCCAAATCCATCCAAAACTTCTTGAGATATTCTACTAACAAACAAACTGACAAACACTGGTGATCACATGATCTCGTTGGTGGAGGCAATAAAGCATTATGTCATTATGAAAAAAACAGAAGATGATGAGGTGCTTATAAGAAAATAACATAGTAAACATTTTTTCCTCTATTTGCCTGTTTTGGACGTATAAGCAAGTGTCATTTTCATTTATGTCTCTGAAATGACATTGTCCACATTCAGGCGTTGTCAGAGCTGAATTAATCTTGAGGCCACTTTTATATAATTATGTAGATTTGCATAGAAACCTGCTTTTTATTTAAATCAGCCAGAGTAGAAAACCTGGGAAATGTGCCAGACAAAGTGTGATATTACTGAGCTTATGGTTATTTGAAATGTGTGAAAACACAAACACGTTGTGAATTTCATTCCTTAAAGTGCAGCGGCTGCGTCTTATGTCAGCAGTTCACAAAGAACATCTCCAACTACAAATGTTTTTACAATACCAAAGTATTAACTGTAATATTCCAAATGCAAGAATTATGCAAACACTTTGCAAAAATTTTAAATTGATTCAAAATCAGACCAAAATATTCTAATGCAACTTCTACATTACTTCTATTTGGCATTATTACAACAAAGCAAGGCAGCATATTCATAGTCAGCAACAGAGAAAATATGACTCCTTTAAAGGACCATACCGGCCATTTTGCATGTTTGAGCCTAATATATTTAATTTTCACACGTTACATTACTGACAATCATTTCCCAAAGGATAAAACCGTATTTCAGCTTTCCTGATATTTTGCTAAATCTCTTAATCTTTCAAAATCAATTATTCAAGTGATACACCCACCTTAAAAATCCATGTTTCTCCTGCTAATAGTTACACAGCCTTATGAAGTCACGGTCCTTTAAATTTTTCCATAAACGCAGGTCTTCTTTTGGGACTATATTCCCCGGTGGAGGCATACATTCACTCCACGCTTTTTATTGAGCTTAAACACTAAAATTACATAACTTCTAAAAAAACCTGAATACACGTCTTGTTGGTGATGATGGATTACCTATCCCAAGAACGTTTACAGTATCAACAAGTTGATTTTAATAGCAGAATGAACTGAAACCAATGGAGGTCTGGAAGGTAGGAAAAACATTTTTAAATCACTGTTCAGTAGAATGCTTTGGGAAATGATTGTCAGTAACATTATGTGTATGAAAATTGAATATAATAGGCTCAACCATGCAAAATGGCCAGTATGGTCCTTTAAAGACCACGAGTAGCAACCACAACCAAAGTTATGAAATGCAGATGACGACACTGGATCATGAATTAAATAGTTCCTGTAACAGAATCTACAGTCAACAGGCTCTCTTCTGTCCTGCTGGCAAATTTGCTGGCAAATTTGTGAGTAGAACAGCTTTGACACTTTAAGATGAAATGCAAAAAGCTAGTTTTTGTGCTGATGCATGAAAAACAAGAACAAAAAATTTACAGAATGCTGCCAAAACCTACTTATGATCACTTTTCAGATTTGTTTTTATTGTGCCCAGCAAAGGATTTTCAGTTATTAAGGTCAGCCTATAAATAGGTTCCAGCAATCAGTCAACAAGCATGACTTAAGTTGAAAACAACTCTGCACACGATATATCCTAAAATGTACAATCTGCAGTTTATGATCTTGTGGCATCAGAAAAGGAATTCTATAAATTTGAAAAGATGCCAGCTAGCATATTAATGGCATCATATGGAAAACTGGAAAACAAGAAAACAGGAAAACCCTTTCAAGGTTTAGTGTTCTGCATTTGACAAATGTCCGTTGCTGTGAAAAGTTTCTTCTCTCTTCACTCTATTTGTAAGTTAAGGTTCAGACTAACATCTTTTTAGCTCATCAGTGGTCAACTTCAATTTATCCTTATTTAGGAGTGACACGGGACTCACTCTGCATGATCCACATTAAAACTTAGATTCTAATCCAGTTAGGGCAATAAAGAGTTTTTTTTAGATTTTTAGATTTTTTTCGATTCTATTCTGATTAATGCAAAAAATATTTTTTTCAAAACTCACGCATATAATCAGAATAAAATCAACACTAACAGACCAAGATCATGCGATTATAAGTTGATTTGCAGAGCATGTAAACGCTCCGTACATTTAGAAACAGCGTGAGCATTTCCTCACCTGTTGTACTTCCTGTCCTTAGGCAACAAATCACATATAGTCAGAGAACAAAGGAATCCTATTAATCATATATAATCATATATTAATCATTAATCATATATATATATATATATATATATATATACTGTATATATATATTGTCTGTACTGTGATTAAGGCAAAAATAAGTTATATGTATATATATGTATATATATTTATATATATACATACAACTTATTTTTTGCCTTAAGTTGTATGTATGTATATATGAATATATATTTATATACTATATACATACATAGAACTTATTTTTTGCCTTAATCACAGTATAGACAAAACTCAAACTTTAGTGTGTGTGTGTGTGTATAAAATCTGAGTGATTTTAGCCACAATAACATTTATTAAAAGTAAATATATTTGACTTACAGCATATGTTACTGGTTGCTACTTTATTTTTCAGATGAGGTGACACTCGTCGTTTCAAA
Source organism: Lucifuga dentata (assembly GCA_014773175.1). NCBI lineage: Eukaryota > Metazoa > Chordata > Actinopteri > Ophidiiformes > Bythitidae > Lucifuga > Lucifuga dentata. The sequence continues at coordinate 38,666 of VXCM01006197.1, forward strand.
CCTCTTAAAACTAGTAGTTATGATGAACATAAAGATGCAATAGCAACTTTGTCATGCTTAAACAGCATTGCTATGGTTACCAAGGTCAGAGGCTCTGCAACTCTATAAATATCACCTGGTGCAGCCTGTTAGTAATGGCTGCCCTCTATAAAATCTCTGTGAGGCGGCGGCTCCAACCGCAGGGAGTCATGGTTAAATCTTTCCCTGCCATAAAACATGTCAAACTCAAGCTAAACGGATGTCCTGGAAGTATAATGGCCTTCACATGGCTTAATGGCATCATCTCGTCTAGATCTCTTCTACAAATGGCCGTCCATCTATCTTTAATGATGTATAAAGACACAAAACCAACCTGAGGACAGGTTCATTCATTGTTGTTATGACCATAACGGGAACACGCATTAACACCTTCATTATTTCATACTGCAAATCATCTTAACTCACTGCAAATAAATTCTAGTTCGCTAACTGGGGAGGTAATTTACATCAATTTGCATCTAATTTGCAGAAATTAGTGCTAATATAAAAAAAAGTAAGAAATTTTAATTACAATACATGCATTTGACAGTTTCAGTGTAATCATGACTGTTTTAAGCTATAAAACATTAGTAATATATATATAAATATATATATATATATATTTATGATTTTTTAAAAATATTTTGAAGAACATTTTATTCAAAAAGTTGCCATTTTATCTTTTTTTTTTNTCTTCATTTTATTTTATGGCATTTATTTATTATGGCAATAATTTTAGCATATGACCATGGGAGGCGCCACTGAGTCAGTGACTGGTTGAGTTATATTGCCGCTTATGATTACTTTATGTATATTTTGAAATATTTAGATGTTCAGCTTGTATCCAATAGCAGAAATGCTTATCATTATGGCCAAGATTAAATGTATAAAATTATTAAAACTCTACACACAACTTACATGGGCTACACATGGCTTCAGCTCTTTTTAATTAACTATTTATGCTTAAAACTGGATGGATTATAGATAACATGAGATGTTTAGGCATACCTATTATGCTGGTTATGTAAGTATAATAAATATGCATAAAGTTAAGTACAACCCAACTTAAAGCAGAAACAGGTAAGTTAAAATCTATGTAACATGTATAAGTACTTACAAACTGCCTCTTCTAGGAAGACTCAGCTCCTTCTGTAAATGAAAAAAAAAAGTTTTAAGTACAATAATATTCAAAACTCAGTTGTTTAGCATATCCTCCTCGTACTTTTGCATTGAGGTATTTCTTTCAAATTGCATTTAAAAAGCACAAATTCTAATAGAAGAACATTACTTCTCATATGATTAAACACTGAAAAAAAAATCATTATTATTATTAGTTATTTTTTCAGTATATTTGACACAGACACAGAAGTGCAATTACATTGAAAAACCACCAGAGGGGAGTCTTTACAGTATTGATACTGTATTACTATTTATCCTAATAAGATGAACCCACAATAAATCCTACATAATCCTATATCATAAGAATGTAAAGGTCAGAGAAAAGATCATGCTGCTGAATTCATAAACACCTGCAGTAGCAAGAACTGAAGTCTGAATTCACCATTCTATTCAATTTAAACTCAAACTCTGCATCTCTCCAGCGTTTGTAAAACACGTTTGGCCGAACTTTGTTTAAAGCAAGAGAGCTTTATTTTCAATTCTAGCTTCCAAACATACCAGATATATCAAACTGAACTTTAGGAAAATATATATATAAAATATTGCACAAGAGATCTAGAACAAGAGGAAAATGATTCATTTATTCCCTATATTTTCACTTAAAATATAAGAAAAGATTCACTTGTATCTTGGGAAACTTTGATATCTCCACTAGAATTTCTAAATAAAGTTAAGTACGTTAAAATGGCTTATTTTGAAGGGCATAAGGCTATAAACTATGTTAATTTAATGGTTACACAGCAAGTTTTCCCCCCATAAACATCCTTTATTGTTTGAAAATGTAGCGATTCAGAGAACATCTAGAAAATATATTCTTTACTGAAATTAAATTTCATATTTCATAGAATACATTTCCCTGAAAGCTGCTGAGTTGGAACAGGAACGGGCTACGAATCACGCCGCTGCAGCAGTTCCTCTTGATGTGTCGGTGCCACGCAGGCAGCCATGCTAATCAAAAACTAATATCAACTGCGGTGAAAGCAAACACACCTTGCACCAATTGCCATATCCTACTCCAACTGAGGAATACTGCTTGTTTAATTACAGGAGTTTGTTTTGCAGAAGCCTGTTTTATCTCCTTACTTCATTTCCATGTTTGCCTGTCAAATGTCTGCCTTGCTGGATCTTTTCATGCTCAAATTACTGAGAAAAAAAAAAATGCTTCTGCATCTACAAATCTGACTGATTTGATAACAAGCTGCAGAGACTGAGCTCCTTTGTCTTAAACTGTGCAGGACAATATTGGCTGTTGCAGTCAGCAGAAAAGTGTTAAGCCCCAGTCCTCCTCTTGGCTATCAATTAGGGCTTAATGTCTGGCCTCCCCTGCTGCCTACAGAAGACTGAGGGCAGAGAGTTTCCTTGTGAGACGTGACCGCAGTTCACACAACACTAATTACCAGCAGGAAATGACTTACACGGACGACAGACCCACCAATCACAGCGCACTAAATCACAGTGCGAGTTCACGTCTACGATAATGCAAAGATGTTCTGAGAGCACAAAGATATGAAATAATAAACCAAAATATTGATCATAGGCCAATTACGCCCCAAAGGAAAATATTTAGTTGAAGTGAAATAAGTGGCTGTTATATTAATCTATATCACCTTCAGTAGCATTAGCAAACAAGATGGAAACTTTGGGAAAGTAAGTTCAACCTCTTCATTATCCTTTTTTTCTCATGATGCATTCTCCATGGCCTGTCAATGTCAAACTGTTTCTAACGTGTACACCTATGATGTCATCAGTGCCAAAGCCAGGGAGGAGAATAACAGGGTACAATCCAAAGGCTCTTATCTAATCATTCCATCCTCCTTGATCCTTGTATGACCCGGAAATCGATCTGGTCCTCCATCTTTATTCCAATTCCAGTTCCTTATTTCTGCCCTGGGGATCGAGGAGAGACGGAGCTTCTTGAAGGAGGCCTGAGAGAGGAAATGTGAGACAATCCGACGCATCATAGCAAGACGAGTCTGATCGAACATTTCCAGACTTGTGGTACATCGACTTTTCCCTTAAAGGACTATACTACCCTTTTTGCATGTTTGAGCCCAATATATTAAATTTTCATACGTTACGTTACTGACAATCATTTCCCAAAGGATAAAACCGTATTTCAGCTTTCCTGATATTTTGCTAAATCTCTTAATCTTTCAAAATCAAATATTGGTGCGATACACCCACCTTAAAAATCCATGTTTCTCCTGCTAATAGTTACACAGCCTTATGAAGTCATGGTCCTTTAAATTTTTCCATAAACGCAGGTCTTCTTTTGGGACTATATTCCCTGGTGGAGGCATACATTCACTCCACGCTTTTTATTGAGCTTAAACACTAAAATTACATAACTTCTAAAAAAACCTGAATACACGTCTTGTTGGTGATGATGGATTACCTATCCCAAGAACGTTTACAGTATCAACAAGTTGATTTTAATAGCAGAATGAACTGAAACCAATGGAGGTCTGGAAGGTAGGAAAAACATTTTTAATTCACCGTTCCAGTAGTATGCTTTGGGAAATGATTGTCAGTAACGTTACATGTATGAAAATTGAATATATTAGGCTCAAACATGCAAAATGGCTGGTACGGTCCTTTAAACCAAAGCAAATGGAATACAGCTTATGAGTATATGTGAGACATTAGCAACTAACAAGAGTTTGCTTATCAGGTTATGAGACACGATGTACGAACAAGAACCGCTAACAGCACGTTGACAGAAGACTAAAAGAAGATTCAAACCTTTTATCTACTGCAAAAAAAAAAGTCACTATTCATCTTCAGGAAAACAAAACTCTCATGCGACCGAACATTTGAGTATTTGTTTAACCAATAATGTTTCCAGTGCACCAGAGTTTACATTCGCTAATGTCAATGAATGACTTCTAGGAACTTTTCAATGCCTTGACATGACATCAAAGCTGAGGCAGTGCTCACAGGAAAAAAAAAAAAAAAAANAAAAAAAAAAAAAAAAAAGGGCATATGCTTATAGCTTCATTAATAATTCCCCTTGATTGGTTTTGGATTTTCCAGCAACTCAAGATCAAAAGTGCACTTGGCTCTGCCATCATATGCTAGTGAGTAAGAGGTAAAATCCCTGTTCTCATAAGATGAATTAAGACTAAAGACATTAATCAACACCTACAATGACACGAGAGATAATCTTTCCCTAATGAATCCGGATTCTGGTCCGGTTTGCCCGTAATTATCTAGATTCTAACAGATCAGAATGTTCACTTAAGAGTCAGACGCCACAGTGATTCAGTATTAGCACCCCTCATATCCGCAAATTCAGCTTTGGGCTAAATATAAATGATGACAGTGACTTGGATTGATGTATCATCAATCCAAACCCACAGGAAATTAAGTTTACATAAGCATTCCGAGAGAAATATCAAATAGATTTCTGCTATGCTCGACCATAATCTACAAAATAAGACTAATAACTCTTTATAGAGCAGTTTAGACCTCAGGTGTCAGTAGAAAGTGGTGATGTACTCTGTCAAACAAAATTAGACATGGTATAAACTACAAAGAATGATTTGATAAACTGACTGACACCTAGAATATCATTCTGTAGATCCACAGTAGCGATTAAGTCATTAACATTACCTATAGAAACGGAAAGTTGTGGACAAAGTAAGAAAATCAAAAGCGGTACGTTTTGATTGTTCTGTTTTGTTGTTTGAATAAGAAAGAAGCCTACTGATCTCTTGATTGACCGTGTAAATTAAAAGTGATCTTAACTAAAAGACTTCACTGACAATGAAATCTTAGCTTCATCTAACCTAAAGGCTGCTCCAAAGTCAAAGACCTCATGTGTCTCAGGAGGCTGAGAGGTCGAGGAGATCAATCAAATCTGCTATCTGCTTCTAACATGAGTAAGAAGACAGACTTCACATTACAGATTGTCTCAAGGTGCAAACTTTGATCTGAAGTGGCAGATATATACTATATATAGACGCTTTGATTATATATAAACTACATATATAGAGTTGTCTTCCACTGAGTAGCAAACCTAATCAGTAAACCTACTGCTTCTGTCTGAACTAATCCTGTCAACCTACATGCCCAGCGTGATCTGTCATGTATTGATTCCTTCACCAGCAGGGGGAAGATTCACCAACAAACAGGAAAGCTCTGCTGATAAAATGCCAATACGTTTCTACTGATAGCAGGATATAAGGTGTCATAAATGCTTATTCAACTCATCTCCGTTTCATTTCAACACTGACATGGAGTGTAATAATAGTTTTCCTAATTTGTCATTTTTATGGGAGCTGGTTTGAGAGTAATAACCTGTCCTGGCAGCCAAAATAAGACATTATCACCGCAGGTACAAGCAACTCCATCAGTGCTTTTCCACTGATGATGAATGTTTTCTTTTGTGATAATTCACCCTCAAGGAGAATGTCAATGAAGTACTGCTGGAGCTTACTTGCTCAAAGACACTTCAGCAGAGAAGCTTGTTACAAAAAAAATAAAGGCAGACTCTCTAGGTGGAGAATAGTTGTCCTAAGCAAGTTTGTGTTTGTTATGTATTTTCATCTCACGCGGCCACAGACAGTATGTACCAAATTACCACAATAAAACATCCTCAGGAAGCCTCTTTCATGAGAATATTGTCTTTGTTGGTGCTGTTTCATTAGTATGAACCAGATTTATAGTTGGGTTCTGAAAAGTGCACAGCTCGATGGCGTTTCTGGTGCTGCATTATTGCGTTTTGTTAGCCAGGCTGCGTCTCAGCAGCTGGTTCGCAGCACATCACACTAACGGCTCTTTGGAGGCAGACGGTATCAGAGCAGTTTCCTTTATTACGAAGTAGTGCTCCATGTCACAAATACAGTTATGCTCGTGAAATGCAACGCAGTAACTTTGACAGGCTGCGGCTAATTAAGATGAAGGACACGTATGACTACTGGACTACAAGGAATCATTAAAAAAATCTGGAGAAAACCAACAAATTTTATATAATGAGGAAACATGATAGCAGTGTGGCATCAAAACCGCAGAAACTGGACACAAGCGCGATGACCGATCCCAGAGAATCATTTGATGAGACATAAAGAGCAAGTTGAGAACAAAATTAGTTTTCCAATTAAAGCCAAACACTATATCTCACTATATAGTGTATGTATATACAGTACAAACTGTTTCTAAGGATTTAAAGTGACCTTAAAACAGGGAAACTCAAATATAAATCTTTAAGGTCCACAAAGAAAATTTTCAAAATGACAAAGGTCCATTTATTAAGGTCAGTCAAGCCAGAGACGGATTGGGATCCTACTCTCAATGAGCCCAACATGTGTCAACCCATCGTTGTCATGGAGATGATGGGACACTGAATGTGATTGTACCAAACCAAAGCAGGGTAGACATTCTCACAAATACTGGAACAGTCGGACATTCAGTTTCGCTTTCTCCACTGCGAAGAAAGCAGAGAATTTTGACTCGTTGTGTCACAGCGAAATGTCGCAGATCATACAAATAATACATATTAAAAGTATAATTTGCTCAGAGTCCAGAGACAGTTGTGGTTCGGTCCAGATCCGGACCGGAGTCTAGACTTTGGGGATGACTGCCTTAAAACATTATTTTCAGGCTTTCTCATTTCAAACTAGAAAGTTGCATTTACAATATACTGAATTTCCTGAAATGTTAAATAAAAAAAAAAAAAAAAAAAACCCTCAGTAACTCCAATTATTGTCATTTTATCATATACAGCTACAAACCTGGACTAAGCTATATAAATGTAGTCACAAATAAATTTAACTTCTTAATTGTCCTTTGGGGACAAATAAAGTTCAATGAATTGAATTGAAAGTATGCTAATATACTGTAAAATTCTAACTAAATGCGTTCTCCTGTAGGTAATTAAGATAATTATTTTTACAGAGAAAGCAAATAACAGCAAATGCATCACATCAAGTCATTATTTAGCACATCTACTGTAAGAACAGTGAATGAATGATGCAAATGCAGAACGGATCCTGGGGATGAAGAAGCACCAACATCCTCGACTTGCAGTCTTTCAGAATATTATCCCTCTTTATTTATTGTATTTTTTTATTTAACTTTTATTTAACTAGGAGAACCTCATTGAGATTAAAAATCTCTTTTTGTAAGAGTATCTTGGCCAAGATAGGAGAGCGTCCTTGTCTGAAAACAAGCAAAAAATAAGATGCAGAGACGTCCATAATGAACAACACATTTAACAAAATCATTAATTTGTTGGAAATTCTCATTTGTATTGTTTAGTTAAAAATACATTCTGCACAATGTTGCGTTCAATCAGGCATCAAAGTCCACTCTACAGCTCCCCCTTCCTGTTTATTTATGACCTAAGATCAAAAATCTGTTTTTTTTTTTTTTTTTTNTTTTTTTTTTTTTTTTTTGCTTTAAAGTTTAAATGTTCTATGACACATGACTAATTGTCACATTAAAGGCTTTTTCACATATCGCAATGGACAAATCTCTTCATTATAATTTTATCTAAACACACAGCTCAGAATTTTCTCACACATCATAACCCAAGCTGCAACAAGCCTCCACTTTGTTTTCCACCTTAAAATATCACTTAAAATATGACTTTAAAAGTCATCCCAGACCTTTAAAGATGCTTCTATCTTAATTTTATCCATTCTGCATTTTTTTTTTACTCAGGTATCAGACATGAGCAGATAAAAAAAGACGAGAAGAAGCTGTCAAAAAAAAAAAATTGGATTATAGGCACAAAATCAAAACTGGACTTAAAGAACTGTAATGTAAATGTAGCTTGTAAGTCCTTTCTTCCTCTCTTTTCAACATCAACATGGACAGACTTGAATGATGTCATCGCTTTGTGATAACTAGTTCCATTCATCTGCCTGACAAACTTCCTGTTTCTATTTGAATCTAAATGTTAAGGAAGCTGAAGCATCTTATTTAAGAGAAACGGGTATTTTGTTTGCTTTAGCTCGTGTTACAGCAAATCAACAAGTCTGTCTTTTGTTTAAAGTGAAAGCAAGAAATGAGGTTTGGTTTCCTTTAATGACAAAGCTGCCAACAAAGGAGGAGAAAGATTAGGGGAAACTGCACAAAATTTTGGTTTCTTCTGATAAACCTGAGTGGCAATTACAGAAACGTATTGGTTTCTACAGAAAAATCCATTAAGACCATCAAAAATTTCAAAGGGCATGAATTAAATGCCAGCATTTACTCTGTCTCATTTTCATTAAGATGATAATCACAGAGGAACACAGTGACTGTAAATTTGTGAATACAGAAGTCACATAAGAATTAATAAAACATTAAACATGAAAATAAGATCTCAAACTTACCTTTGGTTAATAAGAAATTAAATGCTGGAGCAGAAAAGCTGATTTATTGGTTTATTTCATTGGTAAAGCGCAGGCTCATTAAAATTAATGCCACATAAGACTCACAAGGAGTTAGTAATTCAGAACATAGCTGAGCTGAATTTTAAATCAGGGTTCTTTTCAAACATGTTTATCAAAACTTAATCGACTTTGTAAGAAGACCCATCACCAAACTAGAAAATGTAAAATTATGAATCGTCCATTATTTCCTCCTTCATCTACCGCTGAGTTTATCAGCTGGCAGGAGAAAATTATACATTTAGAAATCGTCTTAGATTAAAATTGTGACATGTGGAGTAAAATATGAGTAATCTCATACATCAGAACTCTCTCTCCTCCCTCTCTGTTCTCATTTGTATCTCATGATATCACAGGACGATCACAGTAACAATTTGATTATGTGCATCGTTTGTTATGAGAGCTCTCCTGAACTCAGCTAATATCTAAATCAAGATTTATGTCAGAAAAGCAAAAGCTTTGCTGTGCACTCCATTATCATGAAAAGTCAATACAGCATAAGAAAGCCCTTCAGACAACAAAATCAATACTTCTCCATGAGTATCAGCTTTAATTTCCCCCTGCAGGAAGCGAATACAAAAACAAAAAAAAAAAAAAAAAAAAAATCTGACATATGGCATAAGACTGTTTAAGTAGCATGTGGGCAGAAATTCATAACCACGTGAACTATGAATTTCTAAACCTGTCGATTGAGAAACAAAGTAAATCTGACACGTTTCTAATGTGTCTTCAGTCTTCATATCCTCTCCGGTAAGAAAAGTGGAGGTTTACACACACAGCGGCTCAAATGTGCACAAACACAACAACATCATGCCACAGAAATGTTGTTCACTCTGCAGCTAAGTGTTAACGCGAAAGGTCTCAAAGTCCTGAGTGTGTTCTGTGTTAACCAGCGCATCGACTGCAGGAGAATCACAACCCACGCATACATGCAAACTAACCCTGCAGCTAAAACACACACACACAGAAACAGCTCTGTTTACTTGCCTACCTGTAGCCCTCGTCTCCTCAGAATGCTGGACTCATCCATGATACAGAGCCCAGCTTATCACGCCTCCCTACCGGCGCAGAGCCATGCTGCAGCCTCCCGCTCCCTCCCTCCCTCAGGCTGAATCTGATCTTAGCAGCTGCTAAACACTTTCCATCAGAACTTATCTGATTGGAGGGGTGCAGTCAGCTGACACCTCCTCTTGCTCTGTCTCTCCGTAACTTCAGGAGTGAAGGAGAGAGATGAAGCGAGAGACAGAGAGAGAGAGAGAGAACCAGGGAGACGGGAGAAGATACGCAGGTCTAATTTAGCGTAGCGATGGGTGGGGGAGGGAGGGGGGGCATGTGTGGGGGCCCCAAAACTCATTTCTCTGAGCAGCCACGCTTTTTTGGACACCCGAGGTGACCATGAAAATGAGAGGATATCCTTCCCAGCATTGTTCTGCCTCAACCTTTACAATGAATCCAGCTTCCTGTCTGCAAGCAGGCAGACAAATTGACTTCAGTCCTACAGATTAAATTACTAAATGAAACAGGATGAAGATTGCAGAAGCCATTAAATGTAGGAGAGGAAGAAAGACACATCCACGCAAAATAACACACACTGCGAAGTAAAAAGAAAATCTTTCAACTAAAACCTGGTGTGGTAATCAGTACATTTACATAGACACTATACTCTTATTCAGTACTGTGATTAAAGGACCATACCACCCATTTTGCATGTTTGAGCCTAATATATTCAATTTTCATACATGTAACGTTACTGACAATCATTTCCAAAGCATACTACTGGAATGGTGAATTAAAAATGTTTTTCCTACCTTCCAGACCTCCATTGGTTTCAGTTCATTCTGCTATTAAAATCAACTTGTTGATACTTGAAACGTTCTTGGGATAGGTAATCCATCATCACCAACAAGACGTGTATTCAGGTTTTTTTTAAAAGTTATGTAATTTTAGTGTTTAAGCTCAATAAAAAGCGTGGAGTGAATGTATGCCTCCACCGGGGAATATAGTCCCAAAAGAAGACCTGCGTTTATGGAAAATTTAAAGGACCATGACTTCATAAGACTGCACTTTTATTAGCAGGTGAAACATCAATTTTAAAGGTGTATCGCTGAATATTTGATTTTGAAAGATTAAGAGCTTTTGCAAAATATCAGGAAAGCTGAAATACGGTTTTATCCTTTGGGAAATGATTGTCAGTAACGTTAGGTGTATGAAAACTGAATATATTAGCCTCAAACATGCAAAAAGGGGTGGTCTGGTCCTTTAAGGTAAAAATGAGGAGTCAGCCCTTTGTATGGGGGGAATTAACAGAACTATGTCTTCCGCTAAATGTACAGTACCTGAATCGTAGCATTATAGAATTAAAAGAGGAAATGTGCAGAATTGTTACGCAGATTTGCAGCAGATGGAGAATGTGAATAAATCGACTTAAACTGCTTAATCTACATGTTACCTGGGGCGCACAATTAATGAACGCTGATTTCAGTCTGATTATGGTGTTTACATGACATTTTGACAAAAATCAATTTATCGCCTTAATTGGATTAGAATGAAAGTTTTATTGTGTATATAAACATATTCATTGGGCTTCCTTCATTACAAACAACCCAATACCGAGTCACTATCATGCTAAAAATCAACACTTCCTGAATGCTGCACTCTGCCATATATCCTGCAATATATACACACACCTCCATATCCTGTCAATTTCCAACAATTTCATGCAAAGCCTCTATTTATTACGGCTGATTCCAGGAGCACACAGAGACAACGAGTTCTGAATTCTGAGGCAGTCAGGAAGTGACCACATATCTTCACACTCACTAACTCCATGTCCCCACACTTTACACCCCGACTGAATTATTAGCATTTTGCAAAATGAGATGTTTCTGTTGCCTTGGTGCCAATTTCGTCCTGTAATTTTGCAGTCCGTTTCAGTCTGTGTTTTTCTTTGCCCCCTCCCTCTCTTTTTTTCACCCACTCTCTCAGTCATTTCCATTCACTGTGGTACTGCTCTGTGAATATTAAGTGGGCCCCTTCCATTCTCCTCATCTCCAGCCAAGCTCAAATGATTTCTTTTAGCGAAAACGGTCTAGAATTACAGCTTTTCACCTCTGGTTTGTGGAGGGAAGGAACAGGAGATTGACCGCCAGGTGTCCACCCCAGAAACTTTCCTTTTTTTTTAAACCTGCACATCAGGAAACTGTTGGAGTGTTACAATGGCTGGGGTGACACTCATTTGTGCTGCTGTGTGAGAAGAAAGCAGAATGCTCAGGTCTGTGCTCCAGTAATCAGCCTGTTTTGTATAAATGTTTAAAACCTCAGAGGAGGAGGAATTACAGTATCAACTCTTTCAGTTTGAACAATGCCCTCCAGATTACTTAAGGGCATTAAAGAATCTTGTTACGTCCAACTGACTAGTCTTGAGTCAATGGTCTGCAGCCACTTAAAGGAACAATTAAGAAAAAATCCTCTTTGGACTGAGAATGAAGATGAGAAGCTGCGAAAACACAGCAAACGGTCATTTGTCTTATTCAGCAGAGAAAATTCACCCTGCATTATAAACTGAAAGCAAACACTGCAGCCAGAATGCTCACAGCCACATGCAGCGTTCAGAAAATAATTCAAACAGTAACGTGGCTCTGTCTCATGTAAGGGTTTTAAATGTCAGCAAATGACCTTGTGGATAAAGGGCAAAAAGCCGACATCAACCTTCACCGGTCTAGTTTTTGAAACGGCTCCTCGCAGAGAGCAGAGCTGCTTTGAAGGTGGGTTTAGAGGCAGATATCTTTGCCAGTGGCCTTGGAGCTAGGCCACAGAATAGCATCTGGGGAAGTCCAGGGGTTGCCTGTGTGTCCTTTCCTCCTGGCTGGTGGGCAGCTGAGGTCGTTTTCCTCTCTGTCTCTTGACAAAAAAGCGAGAGTTGGTACTCAAAGCATGCAGAGAGCGATGATTGAGTGACCTGAGGCCTCTGTTCTGCCCGAGCTTATCAGACTGACAGCTCTAAAGCAGGCAGACAAGGGGCATGGCCTGTACCGAAAGCAAAAAGCAAAGAGTCAGATGTCTCAGCTTTCAATTTCCTTAAATATAAAGCCGCAAAGGATCTATCCATCCAAGCCGAAGGACTGATAATATAACTGTCCATAATAACTGAGCCTTTAACCTTGACAACCAAGAGCAAAGGGATGCAATGAATCAAACTCAACTCCTCTGTGGTTTCTCAATTTTGAATAAACTGGAATAGCCATGTAAATGTTATGCACTCATGAGATGAAACGTGTCAACTTGAGTCCACTTGGAAAATTCTGCAGGCTTTCTTATTTTTTTTTTCCCCAATTTATTTTCCTCACTTTCAAAGGAACTCAAAGTCACACACATATCGCATTCAAATCTCTGAAAAGAGAGAAAACTGTATAACAAACAGAACAGACGACAGAGGTCTAACAGCTCCACTGCATCTCCTTCATCAGGAGTGACAGCTTCATTTACATCACACCCATATGTGTACAGTAACAGTCTCATGGTGTGTAAGGTCACTGTATTTCCACAGCTATTCCATGGACTGTGACGGAGGAGGAAGATAAAAAAAAGGTGGATGAAAGTACCTCAGGAACATTAGACTGAAAAGTTCTGTATATACTCGAGTATAAGCTGAGTTTTTATTACCAAATTTCACAAAGCAAATCGGGGGGTCGGCTTATATGCGAGAAATTCAAATTTGATCCCAGAGAAGGAAATTTCCAGGGGTAGAAATACTACCCATTACCACTACCCATGTAAAATAGTTTAAATCATACCTTAGAATGAGATATTTCCTGACTAAACATCTTATCAGCACATTTTGAGGCAGCCAGTAAGGGCTGTTGTGATTGGTCAGTTATGGGAATCAGCTGCTGAAATAAATATCATGTTTACCGGTATGTGGATTATTTTCAGAAAATCAGAGGAATACTATGACAATACCCAAAAACAGGTAATTTGCTAAACAAATAAACTGATGAAACAACATCAGGGAGTCGGCTTATACAGGGGTTTCTTTAAAAATCTAAATTTGCAGGTCAAAATCTGGGGATCAGCTTATACTTGAGTATACACAGTAGGTACTTTTCTTCAGTATTTTTGTATTTATTTTTTTATTTTATTTAGTTTATTTAAAAAGGGACCATGCACAAAAAAACATTAATCTCAAACTGAGAAAAGATGCTTTGCACCAGATTTAGCTAACAGCTAACTTCCATCTGCAGTCCCTTGGCAAGTAGACATAAAACAAAACTACAAGTATACACAGACACATAACATCAGACATCATTACACACAATTACTTTACACAACCACAAATTTCAAAACAGAATAAAATGTAATTCATAGTCAAAGGTAAAATTAATGTTGGCATGTCTGGTTGCTAAGAATCCATTTTTTTGCATCACGTGAGAAAGAATAAAAATCTGTGCAAGGTTCCAACTCAGCTGGAAGCATATTCCATTGTTTAATGGCCTTAAATGAAAAAGCAGATTGTGCAAAAGCAGTACATCTTGTTGCAACATATTGTTGAAATAAGTTGAAATTTTAACACGATGGATTCTGTACAGACGATGTTCTTTTCTGTGAAACGGTGAATGAAGGACAGCTACTCAAAACGATCAATGATACTGTGCGAGAACTTCAGCCTCACAATTCCTTTAAGAAGACTAAAACACAGGTCTTCAATGACAAATATCAAACATTCATCAGCATCAATAATTAAACTCATTGAGAATACCTTCGTCAACACTTTATGGATAATTCAATGAACTTCACGATGTGCTACCAGACAATAAAGTAGCTAGCACGAGACGGAAACTCTGGAAGCCCAAATCAGATCTGGAATTACATATGGAAGACAGACACGGTTTCCCAATGAACAACAAATGAAGATGAAGTATGTTAGGTCTGATGTCTTGAGCATTGTGAAGGACGATGGAAGTTTACAGTTTTTTTTATAGAATTGAAAAAATTAAGAGTATCACAAAGATTATACCCCTTAGAGATTCTCTTAACACCCAATATCTTTAGTATACTGCACATATATGTATAGTACACAGCATTGCCATCACAAAGAAGGTCCTGTTTGCAAGGTTGAGAAACTGATATTACAGAGATCCTTGAATGAAAATTTAGGATTAGCTTGGATGACACAATTTAAAGAGGAGTTCAAGATCCATCTCAACAAAGACGAGGTCATCGCTGGAGGACAATGTTGAATGATGTACCTAAAATAATACGAATACCCACTGCAGTGACAGTATTTATTATTAGGCTGTAAATTTAGTTAGAGGGAGGATAAACTAGTAAAAAAACCCTGAATGAAGTGAACATTTATTGTCATTTACTGATTTATTTTCTTAATCTAGTCCCTCATTTGTGGGAAATACACTGTGCAAATCAGAATGAAGTGTAAAAACACTGAAACGAGGTAATTTGAAAATTAAATGTGGAGGTTAATCATCTACGTTGGGGCTTTAAATAATCTTAAAGGTGTTAAAGGTCGTCACAGACCTCAAACCGCACCGACAAACAGTCATATCAGTAAAGGACATCGCTGACTATAATTATGAGAGAGAATGAGAATCCACAAGGCACAGCATCAGGATTATGACAGTCTTATCTCCATATCACACCAGAAGTGAAGTATTGATTTTCTGCCAGAAAGCATCACAATCAAGAGGGATGTGCCACATGTCAAAGAGCCATGCACACCCGGGGGGCACACTGCAAGAACATAAAGGAGTAAATAAGGCGATAAGACACAACAGAAGTCCTGTGAGGCAAAGATTCAACGCATGGCTGACACGACCAAAGGATTCTTCAACCAGCAAACAGAGGTGCAGAGCAACAGGAAGAGACCCAGGAGAAGGCAATAGGGGGACATTCCTGTTGTTTGTGTTTAATGCTCTAAAGCATTCCAAAAAAGATATATATATATATATATATATACACACACACACTGTATATACTCGAGTATAAGCCAAGTTTTTATTACCAAATTTCACAAAGCAAATTGGGGGGTCAGCTTTNTATATACTCGAGTATAAGCCAAGTTTTTATTACCAAATTTCACAAAGCAAATTGGGGGGTCAGCTTTTACACGAGAAATTCAAATCTGAACCCAGAGAACAAAATTTCCAGGGGTGGAAATACTACCCACTATCCATGGAAAATACTTTAAATCATACCTTAGAATGAGATATTTCCTGATAAAACATTTTATCCAGCACATTTTGCAGTAGCGCTGTTGTGACTGGTCTTACTGTAATCAGCTGCTGAGATAAATATCATGTTGACCGGTACATGGATTATTTTCAGAAAAGACCCGTTTCAGGATTCAGGAATTCAGAAATACTATGGGAATACCCAGAAAAACAGGTAATTTGCTAAACAAACTAATTGATGGAACAACATCAGGGGGTCGGCTTATTAGTCTACTTGCCAACCATGTAAACCCGGAAATGTTGAGTACCCCAAAGTTTTATGTTAGAAATGTACAGTACAGGTCCCCAGCATTTAGAAACTGCCAGATGCTAACTTGCATATATTGGGCAATTTTCATAATTAGCAATGTATTAAGCATATAAATAACCTCAAAATCGACTCAAAATTCATCAAAATCAGCCCACCGGAAGTGGAAGTATGGCCACTTCTGGTTTAAATGACCATTCTGAAATCTGAAAATGTCAGAAATGCATCTTCAATAACCCCCAAAACCACTCTAATATTGTCCAAATCAGCCAAGCAGTTGGTGAAATATTGTCCATATAAGTGATTATGATAATTGCTGCTAGTTGTGTTAATTATGCAAATTGCCCAACATATGCAAGTTAGCATCCGGCACTTTCTAAATGCTGGGGACTGTACTGTACATTTCTAACATAAAACTTTGGAGTGCTCAACATTTCCGGGTTCACAATGGGGCTCTCTTGGCTGGCAAATCTCTACATATACGAGATCGGCTTATACTCAAGTACATACAGTGTGTGTGTGTGTGTGTGTGTGTGTGTGTGTGTATACATATATATATATATATATAATAAATCAAAACCAACACATGGCAGGTATGAGCTCAACAATTGTGTTTCCCCTTTCCTAAAGAAATGTAACTTTACCAAATAAATCACAAAGAGCTATGGCCACTATTCTATACTGAAACATCAGCACATAAACATAAAAACACACAAACAGCAGCAAAGTTTGTCAATCTAATGTTACGTGAACGGGTCGTAAAGGTTCATTCACTCATAACAAAACAGCAGTAACAATACTTCAGATGCTGCTCATCATCTTGGAAGCTGATACAGCTAAAACTATCATGAATATTTTTTCATGTTATTCGAAGCTACCACATTCATTCTGTGATAATATTATTTTTCATGTTTCTAGCAGCAATAATGATTCAAAATCAACTGCTGCACATTTCAAAACCGCTTATTTCAAGTTGAATGAACAGGAACCAAATCCAACAGCAGCCAATTAAATCTCCTGATGAATCTGCCTCACCGTGGCTGAAACTGACAGAACGCTCAGCGGCCGTCTGTGTGCTGGCAGCTTCCACTCATTCACTGCCAGCAATGCCAACAACCAGTGTTCTTTAACGAAAAAATATAACAACCTGAAGAGATTGAAAATCTAAAAAATCTACAGAGAAAATGAGGGAAAAGCCCCTTTACAATCAGCAGGTAAAAAGATTTTTTAAAAACAGTGGGGTTTTTCTCATTCAGTCCTCTACCAAGGTCAACTGATTCACCATTTCCTCTAAGCCCAGGCTGCAGGCAGGATAATGCAGGGGCTGTAGATTTCCCCCCTGAGGTGTCAATATAGTACAGCCGACAGCAGAAGATACCGTCAGGATATGGCAACACGTCAGCCATTCAACTCCGTCCACATAAAACAATCTCTGAGCTGTGGTCGCCAGCTTTTCATTTTTTCATGACAATAAGTACGCAGTCAGAGTGGATTTCATGCAGAATGTTAAAAATACAAACAGACATGCACGAACTTGCAGTGCGCCACAGATTAAAGGAAAATAAAAAGCCACAACATTGCTTGAAATGAAATATGCCAAACACGTAACACTTAATGAGCTATTAAAGGACCATACCACCCATTTTACATGTTTGAGCCTAATATATTCAATTTTCATACATGTTACGTTACTGACAATCATTTCCCAAAGCATGCTACTGTATTTCAGCTTTTCTGATACTTTGCAAAATCTGTTAATCTTTCAAAATCAAATATTCAAGTGATACACCCACCTTAAAAATCCATGTTTCTCCTGCTAATAGTTACACAGCCTTATGAAGTCACGGTCCTTTAAATTTTTCCATAAATGCAGGTCTTCTTTTGGGACTATATTTCTTGGTGGAGGCATACATTCACTCCAAGCTTTTTATTAAGCTTGAACGCTAAAATTATGAAACTTTAAAAAAAAAACCTGAATACACGTCTTGTTGGTGATGATGGATTACCTATCCCAAGAACGTTTCAAGTATCAACAAGTTGATTTTAATAGCAGAATGAACTGAAACCAATGGAGGTCTGGAAGGTAGGAAAAACATTTTTAATTCACTGTTCCAGTAGTATGCTTTGGAAATGATTGACAGTAACGTTACGTGTATGAAAACTGAATATATTAGGCTCAAACGTGCAAAATGAGTGGTATGGGCCTTTAACCCTCTGGAGTCTCAAACATTTTTCTAGAAAAGTTTTTGTAATTGGGGGAAAAAAAAAAATCCAGAAATAATTGAGCAAAAAATAAATAAAAAATACATTATACAAAAATTGTCAATTATCTACTTGATTCTAGAATATTCTGGAAAAATGAAAGAAAGTCTCCAAAAATCAGCAAATAATTCATTAACAGTGGCATTAATAAATTTATTTTTATCCTTTTACTTATTTTTTCTTTTTTAAATTACATATGCTCATGATCATCATCATATCTTTAATCCTGATAAACTATCGTACTATACTTTACATATCTACATTTTTCTCTAGCATCATGTTTTGGTATGATTCTGTAGATTGTTTGCTGTCTCTTTCTTTGCAAAGCACTTTGTAACTGGAGTCTTTGAAAAATGCTATATAAATAAAGTTTATTATTATCATTATTCACTCCCAGGTAGAGGGGAAAATTGCAGCAGGTGGCTAAGTTATCCTCCATAGCAGTCATCTATCCTACTGAAGTGTCCTTGAGCAAATCGCTGGAGCCCCACCAGCTCAGAGGATGACGTCATGCTCTGACCTTTCAGTGGTTTTTGGAAAGTAAAAAAAATATATACTATCTCTAAGGATTCACACAGTTCAAATATCCTAAATTTCAGGCAAAGTCAAAGATGAGTCATTCAGCTCTTCAACGTCTCTGATGGAAATTGAATCAACATATTGACTGAATGAATTATCCACTGAAGGACAATTCTACAGGACATAATGTATTTAATCCCTCTGTAAGGTGTAATAGCCAAAGGGTTTAATTTGTTGCTATCCCTAGCACAGAAAAACTATGGCCCATTTTTAAAAGATGGATGAAAATGCAACAGTGCCCTCTAGTGTCAGGAAGTAGGTGAATGTTAAATTCAAGCATTGCAATCACAGTCAGTTGTGTAAATTAAAAAGCAAAGCTGATGCTGAATCTGTTATTTCCTGAAATACACAAATCAAAATCACTAATAAGCATAATAACATGACATACTATTGGTTTTCTGCTATTTGTTTAAACTAGTTCACCATGATGACTTGAGCCGTCAGAGAAATATTTAGACATTTGATGTTCCAGCTAAAATGCTTTGTTTCATGCTCAGCCCACTCAGATCACTAACGGTGATATGAGTCAGTTACCATAATACACACACACACACACGGGTTACTCTGAAAGCACCCACATCCAAGCATACACACATAAATATGTACACACAAACACAAGCTTCAGATGTCACATTAACCTTTTCTCTAACAAATGCTGAACGCACGCCGGGAGTGACTCACTGCTCACCAGCCTGTGCTTTTCATTACATCTCACTCCTGAGACAAAGACATCACGACTCAGCGCGACAAAGCAGCGAGCGCCGTTGTCTTGAAGGACAACGTAGGACGGACAACCTTAAGGTCATCTAGTTTTTGCTGCATTTCTTATTTATTTTAGTCTCATTGTCTTCATGATTTTAGCACTTTATAAAGGACAACACATGTAATATCTCTTCTGGCTGCTACTAATTGTGCGCTTATGTATTTTATTTATTTTGCTATCTTTCTATGTCCTTTTTTGCACTCAGATGTATGTCTGTTGTGTTGTTTAGATGTTGTGTTGTTGTTTGTCACTGACATTAAGCAGCTGTGCGTTCCCTTCAAGACAATAAAGGTTATCTTATCTTTTCTCTGTCTTCATGATCTCACACAAACTACATACACAATGTGGACATGTGAAAAATGAATTTTATTTTCCAAAACTAGTTTTTCTTCAAAGCTGGGTATTTTGCATTCTGCAAGAATTTTGACAAAGACTCCAAGCAATTCTTTGACTCCCTGCTTTGTTTGATGATGTATCGATGATGTCGCGTCTGTGGCCAGACTCAGCAAAGGGGTTTCATTTAACAAAGGCTTTTTCATCTTTGAGAGCCTGGAAGTGGATTTCTTATACCACATCTTACTAATGGACGCAGGCATTTTTTTCCCCCTCTTTAATATCAATTAATATGAAATCTTAAAAGGTCCACAAAGAAAATTTTCAATAAGACACGGTCCATTTTTTAGCCATTTGATGTCAAATGGGCATGGGTATAGGTAGGTATAGGATGGCCAGACAAAAATGTGAATGACACGGGGACAAATAAGTCTGTAATTGTCTGCTGTATCTCTGCGCCACCCTTTCTCTTTTTAAAATCCATTTTTCGTCTAAGTGCTAAAAAAATTATGAAAGAAAAAAATTGTGTTTGCTTAGTTAAAGTTCATTCTAATTAATAATATATTGTGCAGTGCAAAGGCCACCGACTGGCACACCTATGGCTGCGGCCCACTGGGAAAAGTCCCGCCTCTCCCAATGGCCAATCTGGCCCTGAGTCAAGCTAACTGCTGACGAAACTCAATGAGCCCAACACCGTGTCAACCCATCGTTGTCATGGAGACGACGGGAAACTGAATGTGACTGGATCAAACCAAAGCACAGTAGAAATTTTCACACAGACAGTGGAGCAGTCGAACATTCAGAGCGCAGCTTGCAGCAGAGAAAGTGGAGAATTTTGACTTGTTGTGTTGCAGCGATGTCTCACAGATAATCCAAATAATACATCTGAAAAGTATAATTTGCTCAGAGTCTGGAGACAGCTGTAGTTCAATCCGGATCTGGACCGGAGTCTGGACTTTGAGGATGACTGGTGTAAGAGATACCAGAAATGCTCATGCTACCAATTTCTTCTTTTTAACTTTACTTTTTTATACTTCACTATAAATGAATGGATCTATTGAATATTAATAATACATAAAATAAACTTGCAATCATCCATTAATCTGCAATTTCAAAGGTTGAATGGGAATATGCATTCTGTCTGGGGTCAGGATGCAGAATACTGGGGTGGTTTGTGATTCAGGAAGTGCTCACCAGGCTGGAGGTGAGAGAGGGGTCAGACTTCCCGAGGTTCTGGGAACACACACGGACCAGGTTGGAGATCTCAGATGAAGGCGACCATGCTGTGGAGGCCTGCTGGGGATTGGTGTGCAGCAGAAGGTACTTTCCTGCAGAAAAAGAAAATCCGTGTGAGGTTGAGATGAAATGTAATATATATATAACAAAGTCCACGCAACGGTCAGACGTATTATTATATCCAAACTACGTCATTTGAGTCATTTTTCAAACTTGAAGGCTGTTTGCTCTGATCTGAGTTAGTGAATGAGTCGTTATTTTTGTGGCATTTACTCTTGATTTGGTTTGAAATCACAGAAGAAAAATCCAAAAAGACATAAAATATATCAAAAGCCATGTGAGAAAGCTTCCGCTGCTTATTGGTCAGGAATGTCTGGGAACAGGATTGACAAATATCAAAACAGGAAGAAGTGAATTATGCTAGCATAGCTCAAAGCTCGGAATAACAACAGAGTTACCATTCATTCCTGGTCATAGTCATTGGTGCTTCATACTAAGCAAAATTATGACATGCAATCAACATGCCACCAAAACCTCATATTGCGTCACATTCACAGTGCATAGTGAGCATACAACAACATGCTAACGTCCAACATGTTGATCCTAAGACATGTTAGCTAAGCTTGCAATCTTTTTAGCTTGTCTGTTTGATTTGCTATTGGTAATCAAAGGTGTAGTTTGCTAAATTTAAACACAATGTGGTTCTAATTTTAAAAAAAATAGGTCAACAGATCGCATTAATGCAGCCTCAAGGGGGCACAAGCCAGTGTCCTCCTTGTGCCGGTCCCAAGCCCGAATAA
>VXCM01006198.1:0-25000 GCA_014773175.1 Lucifuga dentata
TAGATGGAGGCAGATGATTCGCTGTGGTGACCCCTGAAGGGAAAGCCAAAAGGAAAGAAGAAGAAGTAAAAGCAATTGAGACATTGCTAATTTTACCTTTACTTACAGTATTCATGTAGAATTTACTCCATAGAACACAGACATTTAATGAGCATTTTCTCACTTAAATATTGGAAATAAATAATTATTTTTCACTCATATAAAGCTGCAGCTGCACTTATAAGCTGGATCCAATCCACTTAACAAACTTGTGTTCTCATATTAACGTCAAGCTGAAGTGAAAAAATGACAGAATTTATTGTGTGATTGATGCACAGTCATCTATCTCAGTGAAAGGAATGAATTAATTTTCCAGATCTGTCAATATACACAGTTAGTGTAGCTAGTGACTATACATATATAGTCACTATAGTATCACTATAGTGTATATATATGTTAGTCTACTGTCTCTGGACATGGAGAATTCACAACAAACACTGTTAACCTTTTATAGAATTTAGTAGTGGAGTAAAAGTATTAACTTATTTTGGAAGCATAGTGGGGTAAAGTAAAATGTTTACAAAAATATAAATACTCAAGTAAAGTATGGATACTCATCAAAAACGTACTGTAAGAAAGTATTTTTACTATGTTACTTTACACCATTACTGGACAAACATGTATAATATAAAGTGCCATGATTGATGCTAAACACAACACAGAGATGAAGACACACATAGTGACACATACATAGTGTGACACACACAAGTGACATCACTTTTACTTATGGTTTTTCAGCTCTTCTGCACTTTAAATGGATGAAGGATTTTCATACTTGTGAATTGGAGCTTTAAACTAAGTATAACATCACCATCTCAGTAGTTCTAATGGGCTTCCTCATTATACTGATGTGACTCTGTGTCTGAACAGTAATAATCACTCCACAGCAATAATTTTTCCACAATTGGCTCAGGATCATTACAGCCAGCGTCTAATTCGAGGATTGAGACACCTTGATTAATCAACAGAATAAAGGTACCATACTCTTATCTCTCTCTCTCTCTCTCTCTCTCTCTCTCTCTCTCTCTCTCTCTCTCTCCTTTATGTACATTTGCCATGATGATATTCAATGACCTACAACAGGACTCTGTAATTGGACCCAGTGAGACTTATAGAGCCCCATAACAAGGTGGAATCTCTGACAGAATAGAATGGGATACTTTTATATATTTCATATTATGTCAACTTTCTTTTAGCACTTTATGTACTCTCCTGCCTCTCTTTACAGCTGGTGTACTTTGCTATAAAGTGACCAAAGCGGTTAGTAAATATGAATGAAGTTTACTGATGCAGGTCTTACTGAAATTGCCATTTAGAACTGCCTTTAAAATTTAAGCAAGGCACTAGCTTTGGGTTGGCCGCCTCATTATTTCTCCCTCTATCCCACTCTCCTTCACTCTCAATGATAATATTTTGCACATTTGCCAGTCTGTCTTTTTTTATTTAGAAAGGAACAGTGTTTTCTTATCTGCTGCCAATCTTTCACTCACTCTTTCTCTTCATGCTCAGCTGGAACGTATTCTGTCTTTGCCAATCACTTATCAGTTTATGGGAAAGGACAAAGACGTACTAACAAGCTATTCGACAGAATGTGAAAGTGTGTCCTATCCATTCCGATGAAGAGGACAAGGTCCTAGTGAAGACGTCTACCTGTTTGTTATGCTACAGTGTTTTAATCAAAAGGCTTTTTCTTCATTTGCCATTTTTGTCTAGAAGCAATACTTCGATACAGCAGGATGAAACAAAAATGCTGGCTTTAAAGGGGACCCTTTTTTTTTGTTATTTTATTTTCCCTCATTTTATGGTGTAATGTAGAATAAAATAATATATACGTGTTGAACATTACCAAAGTTACAAAACTTGAAGTTGGCGTTTATAGAACTGTATTCATTAAGCAAGTCCCTAGGCCCTGAACTGCTCTGAAAGCTCCAATTTCATTATAGACCTTCTGTAACATCATGACATCAACATCTAAAACATGAAGAACCCTGGTTAGACACTAACAAAGTACAAGGCTAGCGAGCAAGTGCTTTCCAGCATCTGTGTTTCATGGTTTGTGGCTGACAAAGCTGGCCAATCAGAATAATTTACTCCAGATTGTTAAATCAGGAGCTAAACTGTTACAGGTTGCATTTATGGCTTGTTTTGGTTTGGTTACACACAGGGGAAAAAAATCCAGTTAAACTAAAATATAGCAGCAAAAGTCATGTAAGAACACTTGCTATGTTCATTGGCAGTAGGAAATGAAAATCAAAACTGGAAAGAAAATTACTATTTCAACTTAATATGTAATGATGGAATCAGGATACTATAGATCAAGAAAATTATGGCAGCAGCTGAATTTACCATCAAGTCATCATCCGGTTGTTGCTGTATCATGCTTCACTTTATGCAAATAAGACATGCTTCCCTCCTCAACAGGGGAATGGAGCATATATTGGAACAACATGCTAACCTTCAACATGTTTATCGAGGTGTTGCAACTGTTTCAAAGCATCCATTGGATTTGTTAATTAAAGGTGTAGTTTGCTTAACGTTAACCACACACACCTCGCCTTCTGTGGTTCTAGAAGATTGCTCTGTTGTCGCTTTGGTAGCAATGCAGATCATATTCATACCACGAACCGCTCCAGAATTAGTTTGGAACTGGACCAAGACCATCTGTGGTTTCAGACGAATGTAAATCTAACACCTCATTCCCACCAACGCGGCACCGGTGCCGGTGCTCGTGCTAGGCTGGTGCTCAGCTCAGCACCTGAAATTACCAGCTTGCATTCCCACCATCTTCAGAGCTGAGCTAATCACAACGCTATGTCATTTTTACAGACAGCAATATGTAAATATATGTGACGGACTTTAACGTGGTGTGGGAGCTGTGGTCACTTNCAGACAGCAATATGTAAATATATGTGACGGACTTTAACGTGGTGTGGGAGCTGTGGTCACTTGTCAACCACACATACATATACATTTAAGCTGGACATAGCTAGCTGGATATATAGCTAGATGAATACATCTATGATTTAGCAAATACAGCACAATAAAATCAACGTTAGGTTATTATAACAACTTACTGCTCCTGTAAGCTGGTTTTCTGGCTGATTCTCCAAAACAGAGTCCATTAATTCATAGTTAAGTCCAGCTTTAGTTTAGCAGCGTCCAGCGTCGCTTTTTCCTAGTCATTGCGGTCTCTGTAGTCCTTTTTCAGCTGTTTAGTTTATTTGTTCAACTGTGCTAGTCACGCCAGCTTTCTGCAGCTCCACTCTTATTTCATCATATATTTAGTGTCACTTATACACAACTACATAAGAAGTAATAAAGTAAGCGGAGTAAGACAGCGCCGGTTCTAAAGTGCGTTTACAACAACGGTCAGATCAATGAGCATCTGCTATGAACAGGAAGCCAATCTTCTTCAAAATAAAATACCATCTTACATCGTGTATGTATTACAATATATTTTAGGTTTTTCTTGAGAAGTCTGCAGTTACGCCGGTTCTCAGCTGAGCACTGGTGTTTTTGCGGTGAGAACGCGAAGAACGGTGCTCATTTGGCTCCGGCACCGGCACCGGCCCCTGTGGGAAAGGGGTACTGTGATATATTAAGAACTTAAAAATAAGTGTACAACAATTGTATTGTTAGTGTCCTCAGATATGATTTTTTTTATAGGTCAGTATTAATTGTGCCCTGCCTTGTGGTGGTCAACTAGATTTTCATACTTTATCTTTTTATTTACTCTTACTCTTTACATACTATATCCTCTGCTTTACAATGGACCAAACAGCAAGGTCACCTCCCTGAAGTCAAAGAATATATTTCCTGGCTCCTCAGGCCTGGATTAGTTTCTCTTTCTCTTAAATTATTGTATATTCAGGTGAGACTGCAATTTAAATGCAAGCCAGGGAAAAGTCAACACACTCATCTTTCTTACTTTTTTCACACACACCACCTTTCCTCACTGAGGGAGACAGATTATTCCCTATGTGACATTATGAAAAAAGCACTTGTCTTTTTTCTTTTTCTGAGATGCAGATACAACAGTGGGATACTCCCACACTCATGGAGGTGAAGTGAGCTGTGTTGTAATTAAGGGGATCTCTGCAGGTGATTTTTTTTTCAAGTCTCTCATGATGCCAGGCATGCATAATTGCAGTGACTGATAGGGTGTGGGTGAGGAATTGATCGGAGTTGCCGATGCGATCCCATTATTCTACTCCACTCCTGTCTTCCTATGTCTCTCCTTATTTCTTTTTGTTAATCTATATTCCTGTATCCTCCCTTCTTCCTGCTCTCCTTTTACATATCTTCATTTCTAACACCCTTGCTACATTATTTGCACCTTATGTTTGTAATATTCCCATGATCATCAATTGCCTAGGCTGTGTTGCTAATATTAGTAATGTAAAACATTTCCAAAAATTTGAATTCCCTAAAAATTTTGCTGGTGGTGCATCCTGCAGCTGCAACAGATTTTCTAGTCACTTCGTTAAATCGTACATTTTTGTGCTCTTATCTCAAACAACGAACATCTGACATACAAAGAAGTCTTCAAGAGTCATGACGTACCTGGTATGTCTACCGATGACTTGAATTGAGATACACCTGGACTAGCACCACAGGCCAATAAGGGCTTGAAAAGTTTTTATCAGGGCTTGATAAAGCTAAAGTGGATAAAGATAAAGTGGATGTAACATCCTCCAATTCTTACTTGTAGGTTTTTTTATTTTTTATTTCAAGAATGTTCTTTAAAGCATCTTCAAAGTCACAAATGATTTCATGGTTGATGATGTGAGTAAATCACCATGGCATCTGATTTACGGGAATACTTACCTGTAATGTCCAGTGGCATGGAGCTCCACAAGTGGAACAATGAGAAAGCAAATGCCCCAATAAATCCATGAATGCAGGTGAAGGGCAATAACTGAATTCACCCAACTGCAGAATGTTCCACAGACCTGATACTGTTTTAATTGGTTGTCAGTTGCAATCATTGCCATGATTCAGCCATGGGCCCATATCTAGGCCCACTGTCCTTTTCTTATTGTAGCAGTATATTATGCTAATCTCAATAAAGCAATAATAAAGCAAGTTGAATCACTGTCACTGCCTCTGTGCATTTAATTGAAATTCATGTAAGTAGCCAAATTTGAACTTTATTAGCCAGCATGTTGTGCCTTTTTAAGGCTTTTATTCCAATATAACAGATCAACCTTTGGGGCTTAGAAAACCAAAATCAAATTAGGAGGTCAGTATTGATATCCAGCCCTACATGTCACTTCTCAACAATTGTCGATGAAATTCAAATTAAAAGCACGCTACTAACCTTAATAAATGTTTACCAGCCTTTTTAAAAGAAAACTGTCTGGTAGGAAGTCATTTCTATTCCTTGCTTTTGTAGCTTTGATGCTTATGAGGCACAAAAACACAATCTGGCAGCAGACCTGACCTAGTTTCTTGGAGTGCTCTGCATCTGTTACTCCTCATAATACCTCCAAATACCATTTTCAGTTTTCATCATTCATCTCCCCCTCCTCTGTTTTATCCAATGCCATCCTATGTCAGCTCCATTCTCTAAAATAGACAGGCTTATTAATCATTCTAACCCCCACAATCCATTCCTGGCTCCTTCCACTTACTTTCTCGTTTTTGTCCATCAACACGACCAATCACATATTTCCCCATGTCCTCTCTTGTTTGGTAGTCTGTCTTTTTCAATCTTGATTTGCTATTCTGTGCATAATCCGGACTCATTTCTCCCTCCACTGGTATCGTGATGGTGGGTCTTCCATACTGCTCCCTCGTCACTGTTTGACCTTCTATGCCTCATCTAGGCCAACCTGCATATCCTTGCAAAAGAGGAGGCAGGTGAGGAGGATTTGGAGCAGCTGAAGGAGAGTTGCACAGAATGTCCCATACTAATTTTATTCATCTATCTCAGCTGTTACGCTTTTTTTCATTGTTATAGCTAACCTTGACTTTTGTCATTTAATATCAGTGAGAGATAACGGGAAAGTAGGGAAAAGAGAGTTTGTTTTTGAAAGGCCAAAGTCAGTGACCTTTATAAATTTTTTATTTGCTTGTTTGAATCAGAACATTGAAACACTCTTATTGTATCTTATGGGGTTGTTTTCCTGCAGCAGGGCTAATCAGCTGTGTCCCACTGTATTGCGATTCCATGTACCTAAAAACTGAAACTGAAGCCAAATGGAATTTCCATACTAAAAACATTCAAAAAGCTTTTGTTCTTGAAAACAAACACTGAGGCAAGGATTCATCTTTTAAAATTGGTCTGCACCTGTACTGCACAGACAACTCTTTCTGCTTTCCAAAAGTTTTATGTACTGTAAAACAAGGAAACCAGGCTAGTGAATCTACCACAACAATCCCCCAGTGGAATCCACAGCAAGATAATGGAAGAGGTAAAAGGGCCTTGGCATTTTCTTTTGCTAGTTAAATTCCCTGAAGTATAGAGTAGACATCAGCCTCTAGAAAGTTCAAAATTAATTTCAAGTCTCCATGTGGAGAGAGATTTCAGCAAAACAGTGCATCATTGTCAAATAGATTACTCTAGCTACTCCATAGCTGACCATGGATGAATGAGAACACGTCATCAAATTGTTTTATTCACAGCATTCACATTTAATAATAGATTAGTGTTCAAAAGACTAAATAATGTTAGGAAAGGTGCAAAAAAAAAAAGACATTATAAGTAAAAACAGTGGACAAGACTAGAGATAGCATGGAAGTATCTTTATGTATGTGATACTGAAAAATATGGAAATTTGATATATTAGCATTAATATCATCCACTACAACTGGGGTCATACAGTTGAAAGTAATTGTGAATTCATAATTGGCACTTCTGGTAAAAAAAAAAAAAAAANGGGGGAAGGCCAGAAAGATAAAAGTCGTGTGGAAACCCAGAAGAGTTTTCCAGCATTTGTGACTAGATTTTTGTTTTTACTCCAGGTAAATTTATGGTCTTTTAAGAAAAGAATAATGCTTTAAACCAGATAGGGTATCTAAGCAGAGTAAAAAAAAAAAAAAAAANAAAAAAAAAAAAAAAAATCTAGCTTCTAATTTGTCTTGGTTTGAGTAATATGTGTTTAAATTGGCTGGATCTTTATCTGGGCTGCCTGCCAGAGAAGGACTGCTGAAATCAGTCAACGTCAAGATTTTAACACTGAAACAGGATAGGTTAACAACATTGTTAAAGTCAAGTAAAGCTGAAAAAGTGATGGAATCTCAAATGCTGAATTCCAAATTTGTCAATCTATTATTTGTGATTTAAATATTGAAACATTTTGAGCTGCTTGACTACCATCAACACCGTCAATAATCAAAGTGATGATTGACTGAATCTGAATGCTGTGACACAAGTCAAATTTTTCATTTCTGAGTCTGGTCTTAGAGAGCAAAGTAAATATTTACCTAAAATTAAAATACTTAAAAACACACACTTAAAATAATGGCACATATGCCTTAGTATAAGAGGGAGATGCTGCTATTTTCCTCATATGGATCTAAGAAAACCAAAACCAGGTGCACAATACACCAGAGAAAAGGTGCTGTCTCTGTGTTCGTCTTAGGGAGAAGTGTTTGTGTGTATATCAACAGGACTGCTAACTTACTTTGGAGCATGTTAAATTCAAGCTGTCAATGTTGCTTGGGCATCCCAATGAAGCAGTGTTAAGTCTGACTGTTAAATGTGAAACAGCTCACTAACACGCTGATATTCTTTGGCTTTTACCTAATGGGACACCGGTACACCGATTGGTATTTACTGGCGCAGTTCAGTTCGAGAACCGCTCGTCCAAACAACTTTGCACACACAACACTGCATGTCCTTGGGTTCTGAGCATTATACCTGCCGAACTTCAACTTCATACAGTGCCAAGTTCTAGAGATATTGGTGCCGCAGAAGGATGGACAGACAAACAGAGATTTCTGGCTTAATAGAATAGAATAGAATAGAATAGAATAGAATAGAATAGAATAGAATAGACTTTATTGTCCCCATGNAATAGAATAGAATAGAATAGAATAGAATAGAATAGAATAGAATAGAATAGACTTTATTGTCCCCATGGGGAAATTTATTCTGGACTCCAAGTTGCCACACAAAACATCCACATGACACACATATTTCAAAGCAAAATCACAAATCAATCCATGAGTAACACATAACATAACAATCGACATCAACATCAAATCTAAATGTTGTGTTGCACAGACCCTGCGACCTTGCCATGTGACCTCATTTTAGATTGTTATTAAGAACTTTGATTGATACAGGCATGAATGAGTTCTTAAACCTTTTTAGTTTACAGTGTGGAACTCTATATCTTCTGCCAGAAGGTAACAGTTCATATTGTGAAAACAGAATATGACAAGGATCATTCAGAATACTCCTTGCCTGTACTAATATACATTGTTCATAAAGAGACTAACATAGGTAGATATGCGAAAAGAAATAATCAGATAACCTTTTCTAATGAACTTAACTCTGTTATAGGGCGAGCCTGTCCCTTTAAGGGAGCGTGCTGCATTATGGGTAGCCACCAGGTGGCTGAACTAGCAAGTTTTGGAGATACTGAATTAAATGCCTGCTGGCCCAGTGTTATATTTTGTTGCCTGTTCTGACTGACCAACCGTGTCACCCATGGACTGCAAAACACAGGTGCTGGCCAAATATTAGCCCGCTTGCCTCGCACTTGGGTGTTTCTAACCAGAAGGGTAGACTAGTAAATTCAAATTTGTAACATGTTGAAATTAACATGTAACACATGTAACACTAATCAAAAATGAGTCTTTCGGGGCACTTCAGGGCCTGTGGGTTTGGCTTAAAGGGCTTTCTATACACGTAAACCTGACCTTTTGCAACTTTGACAATGTTGAAAAGTTTGCAAGGGAATATAAAAAGCATAAATTGACGTTAAATGTGCCATATTAAAATCAGCTTATTTCATTTTCAATTCTATGTACATAAAAACATAGTCGATGCAAGCTGCTCTGGATAAGCACATTTGCTAAGTTCCCCAGATGTGCAGTACACATAAATATTAAATGTTAATCCCTGGCAGCATTTCCTGTTGTTTGCCAGATCATCATTGTGGTAAGGTGGTGTGTTAATTAATTTAGGTGTCCTTGAGGAACATGCCTCCAGCTAACTCTGCTCTGACACGTCTCATAAAATGCATACATGCTCAATATATTGGTCACAGTGGGATGCATGAACAAATTGCTTATTACGCACTGCAATATGATGACTACGCATCTAATTGCTGAAGAAGTTTCTTTCTCACTTACCCTCTCTTCATCTTGCTTCATAATTTGTTCTCTTTTAAAGTCTTGTCTTTCTTTAAAGATGGCTCCCCTCCACAGGGAGGCTAGAGTACATGGTCATAGGCACCAGCTTATCACAAGGTAGCAGTTCAGTTCAGTTCTTGCTCAAGGAGACTTAAATAAAGCACAGCAGTCTTTGAAACTTTGGGACCTTATATTTTAGTTTGAGTAATCTGTCAGTTCATCCTGACATACTGCTGCCCTCAATTTAAAATATAATGTAATAGTTTTAGAATCAACTTAATATTGTCTGACTTTATCAAATTTTAGTAATGGGCTACAGAGTTAATCTGGAAAGCAGGGCAGGTGGCTGTAGTATTTGAGCAGAAACAACAGCAGAAAAAGAGTTCAGCTAACATAGATGGCCATCTGAGAAACCCTAAAGCCATGACAAACAGCCATGCAGCCTGGTGAAAAGTATACCCACAGAATTTGGCCCAATCTGATACCTCGCAAAGAGTGCCTCCTCCTCTGGTACCCTATCTGTCTTTGTTTCTCTCTCTCTCTCTCTCTCTCTCTCTCTCTCTCTCTCTCTCTTTAGCCCACATACCTCTCCATCCTGGCCACTATTTCTGTTCAGTCCTGGGACATCCAAACAGGTTGAAGCAGCTCTATCTCTGCCCTGCAGAAGTCAGTGTTGTGGGAGTCTAGTAGGCAATGTGTGCCATTGTCTGCTGCAGGCTTTCCCTGAGGTTTTTACTGCCTTTTTTTTTTTTTTTTTTTTTTTACTTAATATGTGTTTTGTAGTTTTGTCTTTATCAGTACGACTGCCTGCTTTAGTTTGTCCATTTCTGTCTCTGCCTCTCTTTTCATGTTTGAGAATTGGCAACATACTTTCTATTTATCTATTTGTCTCATTTTTGAAAGCCACTATATGTAGAATGTACTTAGAATATACTTTATGTAGTATGAACATTGAGGTACAAGGACCCCTTTACCT
Source organism: Lucifuga dentata (assembly GCA_014773175.1). Lineage (NCBI taxonomy): Eukaryota > Metazoa > Chordata > Actinopteri > Ophidiiformes > Bythitidae > Lucifuga > Lucifuga dentata. The sequence goes on from VXCM01006198.1 coordinate 10,322, forward strand.
TGGTTGCAGTAGGTGGGTCATTATGCTATCAAAGCCTTTGCTTCTTTCTTGATTAATTTTTACAATAACTAATAACTTTTTGTATAAGCTGTATAAATCCATGATCCAGAAGAAGGTTCCCATTTATGGGAAGTTGCAACTCCCAGTTCAAAAGAATTTTATTAACATAAAAAAGGAAAGAAGATGAGGCTGGGTAATGTTTTCAACTTGTGTGAGCAGATTTGTATCATGAATGTGTCCCTGCAGCAAAGATTGCATGCAAACCTGGCTAGTTGTGAAAGAGATCTGATCAAAATTTAAGCCAAATTACATTGTATGTGGTCTGGCTGGCATCCAGATTGCAATTCGTTCTGCGTGCATTTACACTGTGTGTACATGCGTGTTAACATGCGTGCATCTTTTATAGATAACATCTGGATTTAGATACATAGATAGGAACAAGATGTCCCCAAGTCAATAAGGATTATATTACCTTGTAATAGTTTCAAACACAATATCTTTATTATGCCAATGAGTTTAAATAATTAAACACCTTTCTCTGAAAGAATATTAAAGTCACATAGAAACTAAGTGTAAGTTTTTTCCTGAATATATTAAGCCTTTCCTAGCACAGAGTTGTGAGAAAACAGAACAGTTTATCTATATAGTAGAAATAGAGCCAATTACTGAGATATACTAGGTCTAAATTTCGAAGCTGGGGCTCTCCTCTCCAAGGTAATAAACTAAATGGAACAGGATGAATGTGAACATGATTCTCCCATGGGCAAGCAAACATCTGCCAGCCAAACCAAGGAGTGGGTAGGGGTGGCAGTAATGGGAGCGAGTTTCTCCTGTGGCCACAGGCTTACACAACTCACAGAGCTACACTGCTGCTCACTCATTGCAACAGTTTGGAAAACATTGTGTTAGGGTGAGAAAAGCTCAATTATTTCTACCCATTCACACATATCAGTTGATGCCATGGCTCATCTTCCATGAAATAACATTCTGGGACAAGCTGTACGTGCAGGCTAAAAGGTTCTGAATTGGACAGAGACAGTCAGATAAATGCAATGGCATTTCTAGGATCTTTTGATTCAGGTATAAAGAAAAAGAGAACATTGGAGAGAAGGAAATGAAGGCATAAAGAAGAAAGAGAGTAGGATTAGACTATGCAGATATAAAGGAGTATGTTCACCTCATGCTTATGATTTATTAATATATTTATAACTGGCCAGCTAATTTCTCAGTGACACACTTTTAAATCATGTGTGTTACTTTTTGCCAAGGGGTGGTTTTACCTTTAAAAAAAATATCTCCCAGCCTGATGTGTTATTTTCTGTTTTGCACACATTAGAAAATGTGACATGATTAAAAACCCAGGGAAAGCAGCACCTGGAAATGTTCTAATTTCCCACTGTCCCTGCAATATTTGCACTCAACTGAATCTGCAACAAGCTTTGCTTCAAGGCACCATTTACATGCTGCATTAAAATCTGATCTCTGTACCTGAATAAGTTATCTGAATATGCAGTACAGCTGGCTGTCCAACGTTGGAACTTGCATTTACACCTTGCTTGAAACACCATCAAAAAGCATTCTTGTTTTCTGCATTCTGCCTGCACTGTGATCGAATCTTAGTAGGCGGGTCATTACCTTATTAAAGCCTTTGTTTCCTCCTTCCTCCTAAATAAGTGTTTTGCATAGGCTGTTGCTATCTGTTTGCCGCTACAGGTTCCCATTTAAGGCAAGTTGCAACTCTTGATTCAAAATAACTTTATTAATAATGGTGACTGGAGGTGGGAAGACAAGGTTGGGTGATTTTTTTCAACTTGTGTGCATTTAGACTGAGCTAGCTAGTTATGACCAAGATCTGACAGCAATGAGATACCACACTGGTATATGATCTGGTTGTATTAACATGTTTTTCCTTATTTGGATAATATACGTATAAGGGTAGAGCTTGCATGTTAATGGAAGTGTAAATGGAGCCAAAGAGATCACTAGTTTTTGTTTATGAACATTTAACTATTAAAAAAATACATTTAACTGGAAAAGAAGCTACAGAATTATCTCCAGTGATACTTTATTATTGATGTTCATGTGCATTCTCTGTAGGTACATACAATAGCTCCAGTATGTCTCAGCTGTTCATCCAGAGACACAATGTGCCAATGAAAACATTCCCCTTGTATGTGCAGAGAAAAAAAAAATGAAGTGAGAAAGGAGAAAGGGAATGCTGCATAAACGACTTCTCCACATTTCTGCTCTTATGCTCATAAAACTTGTTCTGATAATGTAACAAGCATGGAGAATCCCTGTTTATAAAATTAACCAGATCCCTAAAGTGATGTTCACTCCACAGTTTTCTGTGTGATAAGACACTTTATTATTTCAATATAAAACATTCCCTATTCTCACTGCATCATTATATGTGGCCTTTGTATGACTCACCTCCTATTTCCTGTTTTGCCACTGCCTAGGTTCTGGTAGAGGTGATGCAAAAGAAAATAAAGCTTTCCAAATAAAAGGTCAGAGCTTAGGGAAAACAAATGTAAGCTTTTAAAATGATGTTGTACTAGTAGACCTGTGAGAGCATTAAGTGAGAACACTTCAGAATTTAATAATGTCAGGAATAGAGGGTGTTGCATTCACAGGCGACAACATTTCAGCATCCATTATTAAAGTGAAAGGACTTGGATATAATGGGACATAAATATCTGATAGGCAGTGTGAGACTTTTTCTGTCTTTCTCTTAATAACATCTTGGAAACTAAAGGTTGAGCTAATCAAAGCTTGTTGATGATGGACTTGATATACAATAATGATTCATACCATTTTCAGTTATCCAGCTGTGTTTGTACAGCCCACACAATCTCCTTTACTTTGACACAGATTAGCTTGACACCCACAAAGTAACAGCATTATTTTTTATTATCAAAGCTGCAGGGGAATGAATCACAGAATCCAGCCTTCATCCTGTGATCTTATTTTTTGGCACAAGATATTAGTCTTTAAATATCCACTGAGAACCAGCTGAACCCAGCAGCAAATTATGTGACCTGGCAAAATGTATGATGTGATTTGCTGCTCAATACTCTAAAAACTCACAAGCAATTATTTATTTGTATGTCTAAAGGTTAAAATAGTGATAATAACAGACAATAGTGATAATAACAGACCTGGAGCTGGTGGTTCTGTTCCTTAATGAGATCTTTGGTCACCATTTTTCCCATCTAGTTGGGCGTTTCATCCCAAACAAAATTAGTTTTTCACTATGGCACCAATGCAATACAGAACTAATTAATGGTTCAATCAATGGACTCTGCAATGACAAGTCGAAGATGCAGAAATGGCCTGTCAACAAAGAAAGGCCATCTGCATTGAAGAACCCCACACATTCACACACTAATTTTCTGTTGCAAACTTTAAACTCCATCAAAGCAGTGCATGATAATTGATTGACTCCAGTACCTTGCAGTAATTGAGAACGGTATGCTTGGCAGTCACATTGTATGTCTCCACTTTCTCCACATTTTCTTAGCAAGTGTGAGAACTTGAACAGGGCTATTTTCCCATTACAAGCTTCTTCCTGTTTATGCTGCCACTTTCATCGAGGGACATCTTAAATGTCAATTCAGGGGGACAGATTGAGATTGTATGGATAGCTTCCAGCATGAAATGCCACTTTCATGGAATCCAGTTTCATCAACAGCTGCTATATTTAGGATGGACATAGAAAAATGATTTTATCACCCCTCTGCAGTGGTTGAGTGATTGCAGCAAATAGGTTGTGGCATTAGTGATTTCTGTACAGTATACATATGTCCATCTGTGTCGGGGGAAATGTGCAAATGTGCATGTGTGGTACAAGGAAAGGCTAAGAGAATATAACCTGCATACACAAACGGACTTAATTTCAATTTTGTAACTCCTTTATGCTAACATTTTACTTTAAGACATCAGGACTTATTATTTAGAACACTGTAATTTAAGACATCAGGAGAAACTAAAGACTAAGTAACAGGTTTGTGTATCCCAGTGCCAGTTTACTTGAAGCTGTGACCGTTGTGGGAGATACAAGTAAAGAGAGGCAAGCATCTTTGAGATTTGTTAGGAAAATGTTTGCTTCAATGTAAATTTGTGGTTATTTAATGCAAAACCAAATATATATATTCACATTGTACTTTGTCTATACTATGCAAAACATCAAATTTGACTTTTTCTTTATTATGCATTTAGTTACATAGATTAGACCCTGGGAGGTTGAAATTTGAATTAATGCTTTTTGAATCCTTAAAGGCATGTTGTTAACACCATTTAAGGTTGTAAGGTTACATAAAGTGTCAGTGTCATAGAATGCAAAATGTTATGCAATCGCAAATGATTAATAAGAAAAACTATGGTGTTTTTGCATTCTTTACAGAACTAACGTGTGGGAGTAGCCTAATACAATGACTGTTCTCTGGACTGCTCTCAGTGCTGCATTTATTAGAATAACAGGTCCTGATCCAAAGTATTTAATGCCTATGAATTTTGCCTGAAAAACACAAATCAGAGTATTTTCTGAATAAAGTTGCTTGTAATTTCAGCGGCTGTCTTGTTATAAAGACAATTTGCTGTGATTGTGCTCACTAGCACTTCCCATGACAACAAACATTGATCTTATTCAAAAGCACCAGATAAATCTTTTGCTGTCAGTTAATCTCATAGGCTGCATGACACCTTTGCAGCTTGTTTGCCAGAGTACCTGCAGCAAATGTTAAGGTGGCGGATCATTCAGGTAGTTTTGTTTTGAAATCAAAGTCTGTTGTGTACAGAATGACCTTTAGATAAAGTGATTGTGACCTCATTTTCCAATGAACATCAGTAGATTAAGTAAATATTGTTGATGAAACAACAAAGTACATGTGCAACAATCCATGTAATGATCTGTGACTCTTCATCGACGCTCCATTAGAAGATTAAACACAAACCTGCAAACACAAAGTGTCCAGTAATAATCTTGTGCGATTATTTCTGCTTCATTTTTTTAAAAAATGTTTTCCCCTCAAAGGACAAACAGTTTAATACAAAAATGCTGCTACCCTATGGGTACCAGCTAAATGATTTTCATCCACAAATGGATGATGGGAGCCCAGGGTGCCCGCAGGAGAGTTTCACATAGAAGACATAAAACACAATCACCCATCTTTCAACTTCTAGATAAATTGATTGATGACTAAATTCATTTTAATACCTTAGGTATTCTATAATAAAAAAAATACAAAGCTTGAACTGCCATTCCTTTATACTAACCACCTTTTATACCATTTAATTTTTCATATTGTTATATTCTTATAGACTGGTCCCCTCTCTTTATTGTGCCAGTCAAAAATTTTCTTATTGCAGCATTTACCATGTTAGCTCTATTTTTGCACAACACTAAAAGGAAAGTAGTTACTTTTAATGTAACTCGAGCCTCTCACAAAATTATTCAATTATCTCATTACTGCCTTTATTGTTTTTCTGTGATTATTTTTTTCTATGAATGATCAAACCTCCAGAGCTAAACATCCAAACTGCTCCTGCGGTCCTGTAAACAATGACGACAACCAACTACTTGGAGCTGGGACACAACCTCGTGCAAACAAGGTTAACTTTACATGCAGTATTTGTAATTCATGACAAACTGTTGAGTACAAAGGTCAGCCCAATGATTTATTCATCTCAAACTAATTACTGTATAAGAGAAATGAAGTGTTTTGGCAGCAACACAAACAGTGGGCGCAATACAAACTAGAAAACTAGAAAAGAAAAATAAAACAGGATACAACCCACTTTGATGAATTTCCATCATCAGTCTACTCAGACTGCCACTACAGCCTCTCCATCAATTATGAAATCACAGTCAATATTTACTCCACTCCTTTGCATGCTAGTCATTGTCTGTCAAGTGTGGCTTTATTTGATGTAAACAGCTGAACGGGCACTCATCAGACAAAACAGATGGCATCCTGCAGGATTTTCAAGACAGCTATTTGAATAAAAGTCTGGAAAATGTCACTGATGACAGGTAGAGGGAGGCTGTGTTGCTCCCATAGTTTATATCTTTAATATCCTGCTTCAGCTGGTTTGTATTAACATAATTTAGTTTCAAACTATACTTCCAGAAGTTTTGACAACCAAAGAGCTAGCCCTCTTTTACATCATGTTCAACAATTTCTTTAAACTGCTGTCACAGGTCTGTCAGTTTTCAGAGTTTGTGTCGATCACAAGTTGATCACAAGTGAGGTTCTATAAATCATTGCTCTCTCTGTTGTTAGATGAAGGAACTCTTGGAGGACTAATGCTGTTGATGCATAAGATTCCATTGCTTTACTCAATGAAATAGCACACTGTTTCAGGCATGTTCAGTGGTGATCCTCATTTAAGATAAGTGCGTATGCAAATTGAGAGGCTGAAAAGAAAAAAAGGCCAATGCACTTGTGTTTGTAGAAAAACAAAAAACTGTTGTGTCCCTGACTAGTGCTGTGTTTGACAGACCTCAGAACTCAGATTTTTCCGACTTCTTACTTGGAAAAATGTGTTGGAACAGCACTTGAAGTTGGAGCTCCGGCTGGGAAACTCAGACCAAAATTATTTACCCCGACTTACCGAGTATGACGTCACTCAACATGGCAGCGCCCGTGGAAGCAAGCTTTGTGAATGGAAATGATCAGCTAAAAGACAAATAAAGTATTTTTTCTTGCGTGAAATTGAAAGAAAAAGGTCAGAATATATCGCCAGATTAGTTATCTATTTTGTATAACTGCCATTGATACATAAGTGTAAATAATTTCAGAATATTACATCACTGCACAAAGTTTAATACCCACTGCAATTAATATTATTGTAAAACAACACAACCAAACAGTCTTGTAATCTAACTTTACTTTAGTTAGCATTTATTACGAATTTTAATTAATTTTACAGTATTTATTGGTGTTCAGCTATGCTTTTTTGATTACATTTGGCTGGAACGNATTAATTTTACAGTATTTATTGGTGTTCAGCTATGCTTTTTTGATTACATTTGGCTGGAACGGTTGGAGGAGGTTGGAACTTCCAACTGGGAAAATTTCGACTTCCGAGGTCTGTCGAACACAGCCTAACACCAGAAAAACATCATGTTGTAAATGTGCTGCTCAGCACAAATGACAGACACAGGTGTGTGTTATTAAGTGCTAATTAGACACAAGCTGCTTAAATTGTAGGTAATAAAGTACAAAGTTTATTTCTCAGTAACTTCTATGTGAATTATTGTGTAGTTCACTAAAACAAAAGCATGAAAATGTAAGACATTTCTTGGTCACGTGTGAGAGAAATGAATGGATACATGGAATGCTTTCAAATCTACCAGCAAGATGCTTGCTGCCCAGCTGGACATTTAAATGACTTTTGCTTGATGTAAAGCGATGATGGTTCCTGATAGAAACCTTAAAAGAATGTATTAATCCAGCCAAGTGGCTTATAGATGGATAGTTAAATATACCACACTTCAAAACCAGAGCCCAGCTTAAGATCAAACCTTTTCCTACTCAGGCAATCAACTGTGGTCACTCTTCTGCTGATGGAGTATTTCTCATGTCTCCTGTGACTTTCCCCCATTTCGGTGTTTCACATTGATTTTCTCCCTCTAGGACTGCAGAACAACTTGTAGGAGACAGGGTTGAGAAGTATTTTACGCTCTCGGTGATTTCTTGATGCAACCAAGCTAAGATATTTTATACAGACAGTAGATTCACACAAGAAATTGTTTACAAGGTTAAAAAAAAAAAAAAAAAAAAAAGGCCACATGAAAGTGTAAAAGTTAATTCCACCTATAGATGCATGTTAAAAACAACTGAAGGCTTCTTTTCCTGATGTTAGAACTTAAAGATGTGGCTCCAAATGCCTCCTAAATACTTTCAGTGGAGTATTGAAGACAAAATCAGGTTTCCACCTTCTGACAGGAATATTCACTGGAAATGGTAAAGAAAGGTAAGTCTTAGTTCATGGCATCAGTACTAACTTCAGGACCTGCTTGGATGGAACTAATATCCGGTATGGACAGACTGTCGCACTAACTTTGATAATCCAAGGAACCTTTTGACATTTCCTTTCCAGCAGTAAATGGGATTTATATCCAGGAGACTAGATTGTTGTTCATTGTTTTTTGGGTTCAGTTTCAATGTTGTTGGAAGCAGGTATGAAATACTGGGACCCAAGGAACACCATCCCTGCAGCAATGGTGTCAGCTGGCCAACACAAGGCTAAACATGATGGATAATCCGTAGCAGTGGTCCAATCATCATCTGGTACGACGGCAACCAATCAGTGGACTAAACCTCGATTAATGCTGGAGTTTATGCAGTCCAGCAGTTAGACGATAGTCATTTTGTTGGCTGAATGTAGCTGTGCCTTCTTTCTTCTTGCTGTTTCTATGCTGTTTTCTAGGGCAGTTTCTATGCTGCTATCATCTTGAGGGATAGCATTGGTTTAATAGCTTGCAACTCACAAATCCCATGCCATTCACCATTTTTAGCACCATGTCCTTTGCCTTGGCCGCACGTCCTTACAGCTAACACTAAAGTGCTTTGTTAGGAGGTCGTTGAACCAATCCTGGCTTGTGATGTAGCGATTAAATGCTGATATTTGTAGTTAGCACTGTTCTCTTTGAGGGTGTAATGTTCCTGTACTGGATTATTCTACAGTAGTTTGCCTGAAAGAAAAAGAAAGAAGAAACCTTTATGTGTTTTAAATAATGTTGCTTTATCAGAGTACTATATACTAATTTCTTAGCAGTAATTAGTATTTAAAAATTGGCAATAAATTTCTCCAATAACTACTTTCCATGTAGGCCCCTGTATTCAGAGGATAGAGCTCTTGTTATCCCTTAAGACACATGAATCAGGGACTTTACTCTCCTTTTGTATTCCTAATAACAGCTGCCATTATTATCATCCCTGCTAGACAGGACACAAATGCAAGTCTTTGAGCTTTATTTGGTTATTAACATAACAGCAATCCAGTTAAGACTCAGCCATTTGGAACAGGATGAAGTTACACCTAAATGCTGACGTGCTGTTAATTTCAAATTGACTGTGTTAATGTTTAAGGTTATGATGAGGGAGGTAAAGCTGACCTTACAGCGTGGGGATCATAAAAGGACCACAGAGACTGTCAAATACACATATAAGATTGCAAGCAAGCAACCACTGTATTCATTGCATTTAGTTTATATTTAGTTTCACAGTGACTTTTTTTTTTCATCATTATTTAAAAGTTTAATGTGAGGATTCTGTTGTGTGGAGCAAGAAAGGTTATCAGAGAGAAACCTATTTTTTTCAAAGTTTACAGATGAAATAATTGAAAAAAATTGCCACTTTTGTTGAAATTTCATTATTATTTAGTGATTTTATTCAGGGATTGAAATGTCATTTTGCCTTTTTTTGTTTTTTGCCTCTCTAGTAGTATATTTTTGGAAATGTTAATTAAATGTTAATTAATTGCAAAGCTATATCCAAAGGAATCAACTCTCTTCTCTTCTTCACAGAAACGTCACTTTGCAATGCTGAATGATGCAAGAATATAATTTACTTTATCTATGGGCAACAGAAGGAAATTAGCCTCCTAAGCTAACTCTAGCTCACTGAACAATGCACCACTGTTGGAAAAAATCATTTGAGAATAGCCACAATATTTTAAGAAAAAATAGAACTAAATAGAAAATAAAAATAAATTTATAATACATTTACAATTTTAAATAAAAGTTGTAATATTTTAAAGATTCTAATATTCCTATTGTGAGGAAAAAATGAACATAAAAATGAAAAAAAGAACATAAATACAAAAAATTTGACAGTATAACTTTTCCCCTTAGATATTATGACTCTTAAAATCTCAGATGTCTTTTGTTTCTACGGTACAAGTCTCTAATATTCTGTTGTACCACATATGTAAGGCGATGCAAGTATATAACTCATTTCATGCATACAGGCCATTCCAAGTGCTTTAGAAAGAGCATGAGAGATATTATAAATAGCAAATGAACAATGAGGCATAAACAAATCATCTGCATATATTTTAATTATGTAAAAAAGATTAAAACAGAGAAATAAATCAGAATAAAAGTATAGGATGAGTGTGTGAGGCACATAATGTAATAATCAGCAGAGCAGGTTGATAAACAGTCATTATTACCCATTCCATGTAGCTTAGTGGTAAAGCCAGATGATTTTCATATATACCTGGTGGAATATAACTTTGGATTAACAATGAGGATGAAGTGGGAGGGTAAAATACATTTATGCATGTGAGTACCATCTCTTCAGTAAGAATCACTTTTAGTACAAGCCTTTACCATCAAATTGCCTCTGACTCTGACCTCTGTCGGTGCAGCTCAATACAGCTTTTACTCTCAGCACAGGAATGTTCGTACTGATATAATAAACAGTGGAGCCAAGCAGCCATTTAATTACTTACCGTTCTTTCTTTTTTTTTTTTTTCCAGTTCTCTGATTGTCTCCGTGGATGTGTTAAGACTGGCCAAAAAAATTGGAAACAGTCTGTCAGGAAATGAAATGGCGGCTACATGGTTGGTTTCTTTCTTTCTTTCTTAATGAGTTTGGCCTGGCCAGTTGGAATGAGTAATCCCGTTTGAGTTTAAAGATGAAAATCACTATTCATTACACAGTACAATATGGTAACAAAATAGGTACCACAGGATTCAAAAGACCATGAAAAACATTGATTAATACTACCAAGCTATCATTGTAGAAATGTCATCAATCATTTTTGTCTTTGGATTGATTGAAATATTGATACTGAAACAAATAGATAATCGTTTATTGCAAGGGGCTTCTGTGTTTCTGTGTCAGCACGTACTGACATTAGAGTTAATTGAAAAGTTCACAGGGTTCTATTTGTATTTGAGATTAATGCAAAACTAATCCATGAGCGGCTGTGGTGTTAGACTGTTGTGTTTAGCAAAACCACAATAGTAATAAATCTTACTCCATAATACAAACTGTGGATTAATCCTTGTCATTTTATTTCTCCCCATCCCAGGCAGGGAAGATATGAAAGACTCATCACATTTGTAATCAGAATAGGATACCAAAGCATCAGACACTGAAATGTTTTGTTTGAGGAGAGAAAGCAATTAGAGTTAATTGCTATGTGAGGACAGCCTGTGGGTGGCAGATTGTGAAAAGGAGTATCAGCTGGTCATAAACAAGCTATTAGGATTTGGATCATGGTTAGACACATGGAGCTACAAAATAAGATGAGGAGAGAAGACAATAAGATGATGAATTGGTCCTATTTGGGCTCAAAATAAATATGATTCCCTCTGTTTGCTCATTGGCTGTGATCAAAGTAAGTGCCATGCTGAGTATGAAAGCACACATGACCCTTTACCTAATCTTCATCCTATAACAGATTACTGACCCAGTCTAAAATTAACACCTCAGTGTGATGTCCAAACCATAGAAATAATCTGACTGTCCATGTGTGTGTGTGTGTGTGTGTGTGTGTGTGTGTTCTGCTTTACATAAATAGCTGGACTATCTCAAAGAAGTGACTCATTTATGATGGGGTTAGTTAAGGCGGGGCAGAAACTGGTACATAGTGATTAACTAGCACAGACAGGAAATAGATGGCTATTAAAATTTAGGGCACCCTCCTAGTTCTGCATGCAACTTTGAAAGTCTAAAAAAAAAAAAAAAAAAAAAAAAAAATCACCTTGGACATGAATTTGTGGAAATAAATTACTCAAGTTGGTATGTCATAGTATGCTTCTGTTTCCAGTGGGACACTTCTCAGCAATTAATCACAGCAGAGGAAAGACACGAAATGAGCAAAAGTGTCTTGAATAGCAACAAAACCTAAAACTGTATTGGAGCACACTGATTTTCAAACTCATTATTTACTTTGCTCGTGGGATTTGACTATAGAAACAGAAATGGAAAGGAATGAGTTATTGGAAGGTATCCTGTCCAACTTTGCCAAAACAAATCCCAAATAACTTTAGACAGACTTTTAAGCCAATATTTTCTCCAAGCGTCCTATCAGTTACATTACATTTCTTCAACCTATTGTATGTGCTGACCTCAGACGTGTTTGTCATTGTTTTGGCATGGCATTACAATTTCCTGAGATAAAAAGCTCATTCTTAGACACCATTTTTGCTTCATAGCTCTGGCCTAATCTGGAAACCACATCTTAGAGAGGGATGCTGTGTCAGCAGCCTCTCTCACGCAACCTCGAAGATGCATACGGCAGTGATGGCATATATGAGCGGGTTTATGATATCTCAGGCAAATCTAGATTATGTTATGTTTTGTCACTATGAACTTGTCTATATATGTACCTGTGGGTATGTCTGTGACAGAGAGAGAGAGAGAGAGAGAGAGATGATCTAATTATGCCATCAGAATGCAATTACATTCTGATGGCATAATATGCAAATAAAATAGAAATTATCATACTATTTTCTGGGATATTCATGAGTGTGCAGCAGATTTTTTTTTACTTTCATGAATCGATTTGGTTTAATCTTCTCTCTCTCTCTCTCTCTCTCTCTCTCTCTCTCTCTCTCTCTTTCTTTCTCCTCCTTGTCATCTAGTACATTCAGCATGATTGGCTTATTTTTTTTTTACAGTGTTATAGTTTTTTCCTCTTGCAATGACGTTTACAGCTGAGTTAGTTAGCTTACCCTGTGTCTAGCTTCAAAACTTTTCACATTTTCTTGTGAATAGAGTTTGATAATTGTTAGCAAAAATTATTATGCATTACGTTCCACCAAAGCTCTTGACTTTTTGTATCTGTCAGATTTATTTTCTATTTTTCATCTTACTGGTCAGGTCAAGTACACAATGTGATTACTTTGATTCTTTTCTGTTTAATTTTACACTTCTAAACTGTCCTTGCACCTGTTTCACCCGAGATTACAGCTCCTACACATATTTTCAGAAACTAAGTTTCTACCAACATCCATGCTTGTAGTCACGTACACTTGTGCCATACACACACATTAGAACGCACACTATAAAAGCTTGGACATTTTATCATACGTAGTTCTTCTTATCAGAACTGCTCTGGTGTCGTACAGACAGAATTCTGTAAGCTTGAACCCTTGCTGGCAAGAATAAAACACTGCTTGGACTCTCGGCGTCTTTTCATTTTTACTGTTCCAGAAATTCCACCACAGTATCCCTCTTCTTCCAGCTGGTTGGTAGTAAACAAAGAACTGAAAAACAAAGTGAAATGAAATTTCATCTCTGAAAAATATGTTAAGTTTTGTTTTTCACCACAGTTATTTATTCATGTTTGATCTGTTTCATCTTCCTAGAGTGGATTTACACCAAATCAACAGGAAGAAGAGGAAGAGGGAGAGGAGAGGAGAGCCACAGGGGAAGAGAGTAATTTTTTTTTTTTAATCCATGGCATTTTAATTTTAAATGGGCCTATGTAACTATCAAAATTTATAGATGATAAAATGCACCCAGTCTGATACAACCACGAATTAACATTAGTTTCTTTTAGCTTAGTAGTTAGTAATATATTGCTGTACAAATTGCCTGCTATACCGGCACTATCATGTCAGAGATATACATTTCAGCAATGACATCAATAAATACCCATACATGATAGTCCCAACTCACAAAAACACACCAGCACCAATAGAAACCATGCCAGAGCAACACCAGCATCTTTGTGATTCATACCTGATATCACCCTCCATCTGTTTCTCTTCTCCATCCATCCCATAAAACTGTGGCATGTTCCCTTCACCCACTCCATCTCCTCTTTCACGCCTCCTGTCTTGCCACTTTCTATTAGCATGCCATGGCCAGGGGGGCGTAAGAAAGGGAGGCACAGACCTGCCATAGTCAAAGTCCGATGCCTGTCACCTCTGAGCAACTTATTTTAGCTGGGATCTGGCTGCATGGGTACTTAGTGGGCTTGCTGTTTTTTTAGATAGACAGGTGATGACTGGCTGACTAGTAGACTGCCCGGCTTGCCAGCTGGCTATGGAAATGCCTTTCTTGCCAGTTCAATAAGTGACTTCTGGGAGAGTCTCTCTCTCTCTCTCTCTCTCTCTCTCTCTCTCTCTTTCTTTCTTTCTTCATCTCATCCACTGTGACTCTCTTGTCCTTTCTGTCCCTTTTCTTTTCTTGCCTTCACTCCCTCCCACCCTCCTCATCCAAAACTAAACAGCAGCTGCACCGGAGTGTCAGAAAGTGCCACAACTGTCGTCTTCTCTGTTTTTAGGCAAGTTCCTAGAATAGAACAGTGTTTGCAGTGTGTGGAGTGGGGAAACTAAACCCCAGAGGCTATCCACTTCACTGACATCTTCTATTCAGGAGCAGTGGTACTGAAGCTGGCCCTCCGTACACACACACACACATGCCAGATATCATATACTCTATCATACTCTCCTATAATACCAAAAAAATACTCAATAGAATTATTTATTAATATGAGCGATTTTAAACTGAAATAGAACATACTCGCTCCAGCTGTGATGTAAAGTTGTGCTGTTCTCTGTGTTTTTGTGGATTTTTTGGGAAACTCGCATTTTCATTGTGAGTTACATAGCTGCATGAAAATGAAGTTCTCCATCCATTCATTCATTCATTTTTCCATGATTATAAATCCATCCATTACTATTTCTGGATAACAGTCACGAAACACT